>CM052332.1:1370531-1472349 GCA_028455615.1 Lasioglossum zephyrum
CCCCCCCCCCCCCCCCCCCCCATTGCGTGCCGATGCGTCACGCTGGTCCTAATATCCAGTGGTGTGCCACTAATTTCCGACGTCGCCGATATGACGGATGTGCCTTGACTAAAGATCGGATTCTCGGTCTCGATCTGACGGCCGTTTAAAAGAATTACATCGTGTTAACGGCGTGGCGGAATGCAGCGTAAAAAGCGTCACTAAAAAGCATGCCAGCGCCCCGAGACAGCCATTGTCATGCATATGAGCGTTCGGTACACGAGTTACCGATACAATGAACCCTAACTAGCTATTATGCCCCGCACGCCGGTTGCAGGAATTTTCTTCCTCGTAGAAGAGATTTTTTCTCGTGCTAGAGCTCTCGCCCGTACTCGTCGATCGCACGCGAGTTCTTCGAATCACCGGGAATTCCGTGGGGCTCGGCTCGGCGAACAGCTACTCGACCGTAGAAAATGAAACAGTTTTTACGATCAACATATTTATTTGTTATCGTCCCGGGCAACTTTAAAAATATTTATTGCCAATAAAAGGCGGGACGAAGAAGAGTTTCCTCGGTTTTATGGACCCGCGTGTCCCACCCCTTTCGAGTCGCTTTTATTCGTGCAAGAGTCAGAGACTTCGCCCGAACTGACTACATATAACGAGTATCATCGGTATCGAGAGACATTTGAGACGGTTTCTTGAAATGTTTCAATCTTATTCAGACAAGTTATCCACCGTGAATCCGTTTCCAGTAGCAGAACAGGTGTAAATTTATTCATTTTCTTGAGTTTTACACGGTAGAGGTAGCACCAAAGGATTCCACCAGGATGGGGAGGGAAAAGAAGCGAGCGTACACGCGATCGGTTCGCGTCGTCTTCAGGGTGGTTTCTAACCTTGCGAAATATTGCGTTTTCTCACGGTTCTAGTGGCCAGTGTCTTCCAGTCTGTGGCGGAAATCAAGAGCCCATTAAGGGAAGTGGCTTAATGACAGGTTAGGAATCTAAACTGCGATTTACCCTATTCTCCTATCCCCCTTTCGTTTCCCGATAGTGGCCGGAAAACAATGGCGAAACGGGGGCCCTCCGTAGAACGCGCAAACGCTTCTCTTACAATTGCTTTCCCACCGGCAACGCGATGCGACACATGGCGTCTTCTCTTTCATCCGGGTAGCCGATGAAAGAAGGTCGCTGGAAGGCGGCGTAGGATGAAGAAGCGACACGCGGTTCGCGGAGCCTACAATTATTACAATTACTGGTAACTACCTGCCATTTGTTCGTTAATCGTTACGTGACGCACGGATGGCCAGACCGCGTACGCAACCCTTTGACGGCTTCGCTATTCTACCAACGAGTCGAATATTTTGCGGTTTACCAGGTAAGACTCGACCCGTAAGAACGTTCGTGATTGCGATGAATCGAACGGACTCGGCGACAGCTGTTTTTCTTTCTTTTTTTGCCGATCCGATAAAGAAAAAGGTCGAACCAATGACGCAGGCGAAACGTAGGGAAGGTAACCGCTGTGAAATTACTGTATTTCGAGCAGGTGCGTGATGTTGGCTTATTAAATTTCTAAGCTGTATACACATTTTGCTATATACATTTTCGAGACTGCGAATATTGCCTTGCGATGTCTGTTTCGCGGTAGAGTTACCGCCGCGGGCCGAGGCGAGTCGAGTGTTGCTGATTCCTCGACGACATCAAAGCTGTCTTGCATCTATTGTTCCGTACATTTGGACGGCTATCGTGTACATGGCAGCCTAGGTAATAGATCTAATTGCCGTGCTTGCGCGAATAACTGATGGCTCATTCTCTCTCGCGCGTAGTAACAAAATACTTGAAGCAGCTGTTCACTCGAAGGTGTTTTGCGTGTACGCCCCAAAGTATTTCGCCAGAGATCTATACCTAATTGAATAGGCGTCTGGAAGAAGGGCCTATGTCAGACTTCTTTTTAAGCTTTATAGGAGCGTAACTAAGAACCTATTTTTCTTTAACATTTATCGCCGTATTTTAGTGAGTCAGACTCGTCGTGAAGATCTTTACAAAGTCTAACGAATACGATGTGTTTCTTTTTAGATAAATTAAAATTTTTATTTATTGTTTGTAATGAATATTTAAGCATTAAAATAAATAAATAAAATTCTACGACATTTTTAGGCAGAAAGACGTTCTGATCACCGTGACTGTGAAGGAAATGGTAGGGCAAGGTCTACAAGTTCTACTATCGAATTTTAATGTGATTTCATACATCTGGATCATTTATCAAAATTGAATTTTTCCCAGCTACAGCTACATCGTGGAAAAAACAGCCCATTGTGCGTCGCAAAGCAGTTAGAGAAAGCGGAAGAACGCGTGACAAAACGTCGATTCCCATCGGCGTGTTTGATCCCAGTTGCGAAGGTAACAATTAAGCATGCTCTTTTTTTAAGAACGTTCGTGGAGTTGGCGTGTTTCGCGATTGTGAATAATAGAGACGCCGCCGCACCGCGGCAGACGGCAGGGTTGAAGGAGAGCACACCTGAAAAGTAGGCCAAACCGTTCCGGTGTCGGTTCGCCGTAACAAAGACCGACACTATACGTCTTGCTTAGACTGTGAAAAGCGTTCGTCTCGGTAGAAAATATTGAGACACGCGCCCTGACTTTTGGTCCCGGGTCTGGAATGTTTCCAAAACTTGGATTCCGTGACGAATCCGCCGGTGTGGATCCTTCGTTGAATCGTCCAACGAAATCGGTCCCGGGACCTTCCCAGTTTCTTTGTCAGCCGTGAGACAAAGTTCCAGCTCGTCTTTCGGCGGACTGACTTATGTCGTTCATACGTCAGGGCCCATTGTGATAGTCGCCTCGAGCCTTCTTATGCGCTTCCCTGATCGCTTAACTGTGAAGTCGGGAACGACGACCCTTTGAAAACGAGCGCGCGAATGACGAAAGCCCTCTGGCATCGTTGACGAGAGCGAGCAGACCGAAAGAAATATAGAAAGAGAATAGGGAGTGTCGCTTTGTCATAAGCAAACCTTTCTCCATTCGTTCATAAGACGTGGTCCGAATTAGCGAGGAAATGGATAGCTTCGATAAATAGTGGAGACAATCGTCGGTGACGGATCCCGTTCGAAATCATAATAAAGTCAATCTCGTTGCTTACACCGATGCAGGAAAAACCGATGGGGATGAAATATCTTTGTTGACCTCAGGGGCGGGACTTATTTATTTAGGACAATCACGGGAACGTCACGGCGAAGCACCGAACGGTTTTCGTGGCCCGAAAATACAGCGACGTCGGAGAAATAAATTGGTGTAGACATCAGTCACCGACGGAGCAGCGAGCCGGACGCGGACTCGACTCCTATTGTGCGTTGATAAAAATGCCTTGGGTCCTATTATTCAATCCCATTGCATACGAAACGATATCGGACCGACGTGACGGTATCTCTCGGAAAAGGGTCATCGGTCTTCGGTTGCGTATCGCGTCACGGAACGAGTGCCAGAGGTCTAGACATAGGGACTCCCACCTTTATTGTTACAAATGATACGGCAGTCGATTCGCCTTTGACCCCGACGCGGGTGGGATCGAGCAAACAAGAAACGACTTGTCCCTTCTCTGCCTCCTCCTTTTTCTCTTTTTCTCCAGGACCCCTCTCCCCCGCAGGACTCTCCCCGTTGGACTGTCGCATCGGTTCGAGAAACGACAAATAGTTCGACGGTGAGCTATCGCTGGTGAAATTCGTCGGTGTCTCTAGTTAGGAGCCGCATCAGCGAGATTTCGCTGGATTAACCTGCTACGTTCGTTCAGCGCTCCTGAAAAATTGGATGAGACTCGGTCGTTGGCAACGTCGTACTAGCAGGCGAACGAAGACGAATTTTCCGTTCAAGGTAGGGGGGGGGGGACTGTTCAGTTTTGCCGGAAGGAAAAACACTGGAAACGAGAGGAAGACGAAACAGCTTCGACCCCCTATACACCGAGTTGCTCTTTATCTGCATCTGCCATGGTGGCGGCGAAACGCCGCGCCGCGCGCGTATCGAGACGCGCGTTCCATTCGATTTTCTGCTTGAAGACTTACAGACAGGTCCCTATTGATCCCGAATCGATGCATCGTCTTTCCCGGAGTCCGCATGAATTAGCACTTGGAACACGGTTGGCGACGGATCGCGTTACCCGTGGCCCAACCGTGAATTGCATCTGTTGTCTTCGGGTGTTCTGGGCGTTGCGCCGGATGGGCCGATGGGGATCCGGACCCGCGGGAGAAAGCGATACTACTGATCGGCACTTCGTTCTTACACGCGTGTTTTCAATCAAGACGAGAAGTTCCTGCGACTATACGGCGAACTTCTCCGGCGAATTAATTCAATTTGAATTTTTCTTATCATACTTCGGTTCAACAACTCGGACGACTTCGATCAATCGAAGGAAGAGAGAGATACAGTGTGCCCCGCGAACTCTGCCACGTTCTGACGTTATGTTAAACAATGAGCGAAAATGTTAATGTCAAATCAACATATAACCCTTTACACTTTAAGCTATTTTAACTAGAAAATTAAACATTTCTTCAAATCTAGGATAATTCCATTATATATAACTTTTTTCATTTTATGGATGTGAAATTCATATAATATCTGATACAAAATACTTAAGTGTTTAGTAATTGGTTAGATCCCAACATATTTAATAATGCAAACGATATTTTGAATAACGATACAGCAATTTTTAGTGATGCCTCTGAGTCACCACTCGAGTAATAAGGGTTATGTTATATTTCAAAGTTTAAATAATAAACTTACAACAAATAGTTTGTAACTTAGGAGCTCTTCTGTGAGATCGTCGAGACGATCTATCTAACCTTTCGACTACGACGCACATACACAGGTATCAGTACGGATCGAGTGCTGGACAGGTGTTGTGCAGAGATGCATCAGGTGCTGAATGTAAATGTTGCGTACAAACATCGATGAAACCTTTCCAAGTTTCGAACACCGTACGTTGCCTATCATGAGATAGTTCCCTGGCGGTGTAAAGTTCAGGCGAAATAATAAAAGGCGGCTTGTTATCCGGAAAAGAATCTAACCGATAGGTTCCCGCTTGGTTCGATAACAATTTTACACCTTCAATCTCGCGAAGGATCTCCCTCGGATCTGTGACTCACGATCCGGTGGCGAGGGGAGGAGGGGCGGAAGATAAACGCGTCTCCGTGGGGGCGGAGCCGGAGACGCAGCTTTTTCGAGCGGCTTCGGTTGATCTAAACGACGAGGTTTACGCGGCGGGCGCGAGATCGAAGCTTCGAATCGTCGCGTCGGCAGTACAGAACCGAAGCGACGCCGAGTAACCAGGAAGAAGAGGCGGAGAGCGGAGGTGTATCGGGAGTAAAAGTCGAATCGGTTCGCCGCTTCCGCTCACCCTCCGCCGTATTCATTTTTATTAACCGACATTTCTCCCGTAATAAAATCCCAGGCAATCTTCATAGAATCTTTGTGAAACACGCGGTATCCAGTATCGTTTGACCGTCCCCTGGCCTCGCGCCGCCTCGACGGCCCACCCTCGAAACCCCACCCTCCGTTTGCGTGGATATAAAACCTGATGGCCGATAACAACCACTAGCGGCCCCTGCCCTCCCGAAACCCTGTGCCTCCCACCCTTCGCTAACGCCGCCACTGTATCCGACACAAAAGCTGTGAGTGGTTCCCGTTTTATTGGAACCATACACGGATACAGATAGGGGCGATATACCCACCCTCTCCACCCCGGCTCGGCAATGTTTCGAGCCGAAGAGGCTGCTGGTCATAGGGAGGTGGTGCGGAAGGGAGACAGGCCAAGACGAGGGGCGCTGATGGTCTGACAATATGCGATCTCCCTCTCGACTCAGTGAATTTCTTATACTCGATATACGCGCACGATGGGAATGGTTAAAGGGCGGCCCCCCTCTCCTCACCTCTTCAGCCTCTTTATTCGAAGGAATCGGTCTCGTCAGAATCGCAACGCGTTAAGGGTTGTCGATGGGTTAAGCAACGATTCCGTGGCTCTGTCAGATTTTCGTGGCAAGGGTCCTTCAATCGTCGATTAGGGTGATCACAAGTTTCGAAGCTCTGCGGTGCACAGTAGGGTATTTCGTCCGAAATTTCGGTAAAATGTCGGTTTCGAAATTTTGCGATGTTCGATGTAGTTAAAGGTGTAAGTTTCAAGAATGAGACTTCGGTATTGTTTTTTGTATATTTTTGCACCCGTATAAGTTATATTAATATTATAAAACTTCATTGACGATTTTGTTACACTATTCAGTAATATCCGGTGTTCTTTCTGGTACCATTATACGGTAACGAAATTTAAATTCCACGGTAAGGCTATAACCTTTTTTACACCTTGTAAATTTTTTCATTAAATGTAAGGGTTGAAATTTTATTAATTTTATTTTAAAACTTCGAAGAGGGTAAAATCCAATGGTATTTAAGCGTACGTAAATTTGATGAATATAAATTTGATGAATATAAAAATATGTTCTCACACCTATTTCACAAATGTAGAAATGCTATAAATGCATAGAAATCTACCAGTTACTTGATCAGAGTAGAGTATTTACAACAAACTATTCAATGTTGTTAATACTTTTGCGGTTACAGGATTTACCGTACAAGTTTGGAGACAATCAGGATGTCCTATCGCGGTCAATTTAACCCGAAGGAATTACAATTTTTCGTTTTGCTCGTTTCGCCTTAGCAGATTGAATTTGGGCGCGAGCACAGTCGCGATTCGTCGCGCAGCTCTGCAGAATTGGCGGGTCTCCAAATGCAGCTTGGGTTGTGTTTCGAATCGCCAACATTCGGGCGATAGGTGTGCGCCGTGCGATATAGAATTGCTCGGAATAACAGTTCCTCCGATGTTCTCCCCGCCACGGCTGGGCAGTAAGCATCTCTGATAATACAGTAGGGATATCATGGAGAGCTCTTGATATTTATGCGCCATAAAAGTCCTGTACACGGGGAGAGGGCAACGTTCGAATCAAGGGTGCTGACCGGACATCGATTTCGGGGAAGGCCAAAACGGTCGGTTCTTCGTGGTCGTACCGTTCCAGGGTTCTTTTGTCCTTGTCGCGCTGCGCCGGTGTCCCTGTCACTGCTGCACGCGCCCTTCCTCGTCTCTTCCTTTCATTTATGAGCGGCGAAGTGACCGATTTACTTACAATGGCTGTTGACAAGGAGCCGACGGGGTAGCTCGATTCCACGGGGATGACGGCGCACCGCGCAGGGAGATCAAACGAGAGATCTACGAATCGCCACTCGATCCTTTATACGCCATTACGCGAGCCCCGCAGCCTTCCTGATTTAAAGTAAACATCACGGTATCGAGTGTCCCGATTTACGAGGCTCCCTTTATTCATATCGGACACTGTTCGACACTTTGTGTGGGCTGTGCCAGTTATTCAACAAGAATAAACGATAGAATATTGCGGAACGTGAGAAACGAGACCGGGCCGCGCGCGCTACCTGTGTTTTATATCGATAAATGCTGAACAGAATGGAACGCGAAAGAAAACATCGGGGAATGCCGTGGCCGGTTTCGTCAGAAACGTCGTCGCATAAAATGCCGACGGTATTAAGGCCGACGTGCACAATTGTGTCGCAACGGTCTTCGCGAAGCGATCGTACCACTTTTTTTTTCATTAATCCGACGACAACGAATTCACGGACAGTGGCGCTTAGCCTCCTTTCTGCAACGAGTCTTCCATGCCGTCCTCATGAATTCTGTTTTCATTTACCTCTCCAAAGACATTGCAAGCTCTCGTCGCGTCGTCTCACTGTGGTCTGGCGTATACTCCCTTATTAGGACACCTGTTATGTCCAGAGATAATGAAACGTTTCAAGTGATCGCATGCTTGCCACCATTTTTCTTAACGTATGCTCGGGTAAACGTGGTCTATTGACTGATTTCAGGGCTTCACGGCTCGGCGACTCACAGCAGTGTACAGTTCTCAAGTCCTGGGAATGTTTGGGGTAGGTTATTTCTTTCTAGAAAACTGTTAGTATCAGTATGATTGCTAATTTTGTAAGAAGGATTACTGTATTACTGTATTAAGTGCCATGTCAAAATAACTGTACTTTTGCTCAATTTTTTATATCTACAAGCAATCATTTTTTCAATGAATAAACTTATCCCTCGTTTTTCCTTCATTTCCCTAATTTCCTTCATTATGAAATGACCTCTCGAATGAATTTTACATGTACGTAATCTTTTGGTCACAATTAGAATTTTTGTATACTATATAGAACTTTTGAAACAGTATAATCCTTTTTCCAATTCCTTTTTAGTTCCTAAATCTGGCAATTACTGCATACGATTTTTATTTTGCATAAAGACCTGGTAGTTATAATCGTTATCGGTAATCAGAACAAATAAGAATTTTGTAATCACTTAATTTCTCGAGACATTTGTTTCTTATTTAATATCTGGCTTTCGTTTGAATGAACAATTAACTTTTCCTCGACTTTTTCCAAGAAAATCTTGAACTCGCTGTCGTTTTAATAGTTCAAAATTCCAGCGCGCACGATTGAATCGAGGAAGACCAGGATATATACAATACATGTACGGCATTGTTCAACAGCTTGCCGCTGGATGTCGTCCCTCCGAGTGGTAAACGCTGCTACGCCGTATAACCGGCAACAATAAAGCGTCCCATCGAAAAACTTTAAGCACACAATGCGCGAAACGTCAGGTTTGAAAGGAACGAAGTGAATGTGCCTTGTACCCATGAATTCACTCTCTTGGAGGAGCCGGTTGGATCGCGCTTAGGCGATTAATAACTGGAAACGAGCGAAACTTCGCTCTCTCGCGTTTCCCGCTAAAATACCTAGGCTATTTTCTCTCCGCAGCTCCCTTGGGCACTGACGTTTACAATTTGCGGGAAACAGCAGGCAGTGTTATTTTTCCGCATGCAGAAGTCGCGCTGGCGTTCCTCGTACGCGCGAGAAGGAGACGAGTTTTCTGACGATAGGCGGATAAGGACGAGTCGAGAGGAGAAAGAACGGAGGATCGGCCGAACGGTTGTGTACACGAGCCGTGTACCTCAGTCTCGCAAATTTTTCCGCTGGATCCGTTATACGGTTGCATCCGAATCCCCATTTCCTGAGGGACTTCAGAAACGGCAGACGGGTGGTCGCGGCCAATCTCGATAAAACGCGCGAGCAAGAAAAAGAGATAGCGAGAGAGAGGAAGAGAATAAACAGAAAAAGGATCCGACGCGACGCGCGGAAGTCAGGATACAGCAGGCGAAGAAGGAAACGTCTGCTTCTGGTGGCGTTTTAAGCCACGTTTGCCTCCACTCCGTGCAATGCGAGAATGTTTGCAGATACCTCAAAGATATCGGAGGCGCACAGCGCAGCCTGAAAGTTCTTCCTGGCTTGATTGAATAAGCAGAATTGATGATAAACATGAACCTAACTTGTTAGTTCCTTTCCATGTTAGTCCCGTGACGAATTAGGAGAGACCGGGGCAATAAGTTCCGATTTTAAAGAAACATGTAAAATAAATATAGATTATAGATTAATTTATTGTTAAATGTATGATATTTTAAAATTTAAACATTGAAATTAAAATATTGTAATGGTTTTTTCTTAATAATATTTCATTTATTTGTCGTTGGGCGAAGCAGACTTTTTGCGACGTCGTGAGGCAAGTTATTACTAAATAATAAAATTTTTGCTAATAATTGAAACTTTAATGAAACATTTCATTTGTTTAGGTTAACAGAAATATGATAACTTTTTTCCCTATCATATAAAAGTTAGCAAGATATTTCAGATGGTGAAATATCCTGTATGTCAATAATAAACGTCTTCAGGGTTGCGTTCATAGCTAGTATATAATTTTGAAATTTCTCTTACGAAATTGACCAATACAAAAGTCAATTTTCGATAGTCTGACTTGTCGTTGAGTTGCATTACTGAATTTTCGAAAACTTTTCAGCCGTCTCACTTGTCGTTGAGTTGCACTACTGAATTTCGTGCAACTTCCTTCGATATCATATTCTCCTAACAGAAAACTCTATTTTCGAGATATTCGAAAATTTTTAGCTGTCTGGCTTATCGTTAAGTTGTAGGCCCTATGTTAGAAATGTGTAAGCAAAAACAGTAACTAAAGCCCAAGTAATTCCCAACTGTTTGCTACCGTTTGCCGACCATAAATGCTACTAAGGAATAAAGTCGGGGGGAAATCGGAGAAAAGAGAAAAAGACAAATGGACGGACGGAGGGAGAAGGATACACAGGACGAAAGGTAAAGATTTAAATGGCTTCTCGCAAAAAGCATTTAGCTATTCCCCGTGGCAAACGACCATGGCGAAATGGCGAGAGAGAGAACATATTTTAAACAGATTTCCCTCTTCCGTGCACGATATATTTATGTGCCATGGAACCGGCAACCAGGAACCAGTGTATACTAACCTAGGGGTGTGTTGCCGCCACTGTTCAATGCTCTTCGAGGACTCGCCTCTTTTTCGGGAGTTTCGAATTTAAAAGGTTTAAAGCGATTTCCCAGGGGTTGGTGCGACGGATTCCCGGTACTCGAATGTTGATCGACTGCCGACGACTTCCTCTTTCCTTTCTCCGAGGAACTCTCTTCCGTCTGCTTCTGTCTCTTTGAAGTCTAGATTCATGATCATTCCTTTAATTTAATATACTACAGGCTGGGTTAGGAAGTCGTCTTTACGGCAGCTATAACATTATCAAATCAAAAATACATTTTAATATTTATCGAAAAAATGATATGATTCATTATTTTAATAAGGAAATATATATTTTAAGAAATTTTTAAATTCTTACATCTTCGTCGGGAAACACACGCTGCGACTCTTGATGCTCATTTCTACTTAAATTATCGAATGTAACGGTGCCAGAACCACAATATCCTTAAATCTCTTGAAAATCATTAATAAATGAATGCTGTTTCAGAGACTGTATAAGAACGGAAAGCGTGCTATAAAATTCCTTGAGTTTTGAGGAAGAGTACATATGCAGAAGAGTACATAGAAGAATGACTACCACTCCTACCTATAATTACGTCGGACGGTAAAAATTGTACGACATACGCAAAATTTTGAAATCGACTCCTTTTCGACTTTTCGGGCCGAATACCTCACTTATGCACTGTGCTGAAAAATCATAAGGCAGGTGCGAGATTCTGTGCAGCTTGAACCCTGTTGTTCCTGTGGGCGCTATAGTAACTTTTACGAAGGCTGATAGCGGGTAGCGCGGTTATAGCGAGCTGTTGCTGAATATTCCATCATGGGATTAGGAATGTCCCGTCGTAAAACGGCGCGCGTGATCCTCTTCGTTCGAGGAGAAAACGCGGCCGTGCGTTCTCGCCCGTTCGCGGTTCGCGCGATGGTTCGCGAAATCAAAGCCGACCGCGGACAATAGATCTCTTTGAATCCAGCGGGAGGGTCGTAAAGCACGGGTGCGAGCGTCGATTTAAGGACGCGCCCTGCGATTGTGCTAACGAATGCGAGGTCGTAAACGGATTCCATGCCTCGAGAAAGAAACATGGGAACGGGGTCGGTAGACGGTCGAGGGGGCGGGGGATTCGACAAGCGAACTTGTCCTTCAAAAACGCGGTAGAGAGGAGGTGGAGGAGGAAGAGGAGTAGGAGGATGGAGGCTACGAACGCCTTTTCTAATGGAATTAATGTGCTCCTTATAACCCGCCCGGAGCGCAAGATTTACCTTTCATCCCGGGGAATATGTGATCAGGGTATTAGTGCTTCTGTATTATTAAGAGATGAAAACTGAAAGTAAGAGGACGGAACGACAGGAGAAGGAGAGGGTGGAGAGGATAGGTCGTACGTAGGCCGGAATAGTTGGAGGGGGAGTTTGAAAGTCCTCTGGCAATGGAGACGTTTTCCTGATTTCAATGCGTAGGCTGATTTAAAATTCATCAGCCTCTTTAAGGGCTTATTTTTCTGCTAGCGCTCCAGGGTATTTATTTTTTTCTTGTCAGGACGAAGACGAGGAGGAAGACGGTAATCCTGTATTCCCGGTGCCGACCAAGTGGAGCATCTTCTTTTGTCGGCCGGCCCGAGAGGGTAGGATTTTTAATTTCACGTGGCCGTGCGTCTCTCGTGCTCCACTTCGTACACTGGCAAGGGCAGTGTGGTTCGCGAACCACGCCGTTCTTCTCTCCGTGTCGCGGCGTCTGTGTCTACGCTTCGTCGTAAAATAAATTGAAATTTCGAGTACTCGTTCCTTGAGAATCTTCCTGAATTACTTCTTATCGCGACGGCGTCTCGCGTGCTTCGTGGGTTATAGATTTTTAACGTGAATCCTGCCCGCGATCTTATCGCTGCCGTTTATCTCAATTCAGGCAGAAACAATTCCCGCAGAGCGGGTACGATGCTGGTGGTGTTGGGAGGGTGGGGGTCAGAACAAACTCCGAACTCACTCCGGAAAAACCTCTGGCAATTTTTCCGGGAGCAAATTGTATAGATTGCATTAAGTGATATCTCGACGAAATTACAATACGCTACATTTGACTCGGAATTTATAATATCACCCAGGGACCTATAGGTATCGCGCGAGACGTCGCACTAATGCGCCCCCGTACACCACTTTCAGACTCAACCAATAACACGCCGGCAGATTAGGGAGCAAGCTTTTAAAAATACTCGAATTGGCAGCCACCCTTGTTTCGCTCCTCCGCTTCGCTCGTGTGCCAGTCAATCGCGGATATTACGATTACAGTCCCCGGCGATCGACTTACTTCGCATAACATCGAGAGAACATGGATGCCTCGAGCCACATTTGCATTTAACTTTCGATCGCAGTGTTGCGGAATTTATTGAGCCAATGACTCTCTGTTTAGATTAATTTTTGCGTGGACCACCAACAAGTAAATTACACTAGTTTTCCAAGGATAGACATAAATAGTCGAGAATTCGAATGTTCAGTAGCTTCAGCTACTTTTTCAATTTAAAAACTTAAAGTTTATCTTGTAGGCCTTTTCAAGGTTATCCGCAGGTCAACTAAATAACACCACATTTTTTCTTTGGGAATTTAAAACGGGACACCCTCTATGTTCAACTTACGTATACCACAGCTATTTCTACATCGCTTATTATGAAAATTTGAATCTCCATAATTTTTGAGCCCGTAGTTGGTTAAACAACGGAAAAAGGGAGGGTATTTTAAGTACATTCTTTAATTGCCAGATCTTACCCGGCGAAGTAGCAGTCCGGCCCGTCGTTTCCCTCGTTGGTTCGCTTAATCCAAGATCAACAACGACGCGACGAAATTACAGTGAATCAGGGAAGGGGGTCCCAATTGCAGGGGTTCCGCCAGGTATTCCCCTACAGACGCGTTCACTTTCTAATAGCCGGTAGCCGACAGGGTCGACACACGTACATAGTTCTACGCGTTTTCTCATTGTTACCGGCGGAACGGCCTAGCATAATTGTGACAGCGCGTAATGGACAATGCCGAAATCCCAGCGTCCCCTTAGTCAGCAAAGCACCGCCGCCACGCCGCACTGGAGAGATGTTCGAGCGTCGCCCGCCGCGATTAGCCACGGGCGCGGCCGAATCAATGTTATTTCGAAATATTAGCAGAGACTCGGCGAGAGGCACTGGGTACAACGTACGCCCTATTACCGCGATTAGCATACGCTGACAGCCGGCCACGCCGCCTCTAAACAAGGGGGCAGGGGGCCGGCAACGACGTAACCCATCCCGTCGTATCGGGTGTGCAGTTCGGTGGAGACACGGGCCACGGAGATACCGCTGCTAACCCGATTCGATACTGGCACAGGGTGAGGTGGCTGACTGCTCGATGCCGTGTAACATATTGCGACAAGCTATGCAGAACATTAGGCCAGTGACGCCGACTGATGCTGTTCGGCCACTCCGCGCTAATGTATTCACGCATATTTGTGTCCTGACCGGGGTTCGACACCGTTCCGTTGTTCCGCGGAACATCGTGCGACGACGAAACGAATTTTGTGTACGCCCGCGTGAATAACCAATCATCAACGCCCATTTCTAACCTGTGGTTACCGTCACTAGACTTGACATCACAGTTTCATTCAAACGGTTCCGTCCCTAATTGTTACATTTCTATCACTTACATACGATTCTGATCAATGGGAAACTTAGTCATTTGTAATTGTGGATAAAACTGTTACCTAGAATTAATTTTTAAATCTTTTTCGTGGAAAAATGAAAGTTCAATAAGACTAGCTGCTTCACTAGAGAAGGTAGGTATTATCAGTGACAACCGATGTAAATGTAATCAGGGTTGCGAAACCCTGGACATATTCAAATTGAACCAAAGTAATTTCTGTACCACTTAAAAGTAGGTGGTTGACTCTTCCTTCATAGAGGAACCAATTTTTCTGAACGAGTCCCGGGAATGCGAGAGCCATGATTAGGGGTGGCACAATGCGAGTACATTTCCTCATCTATACAAATAGTATATTTATTCCCACGCAGCGTGTATCTTCATCCTCGACAAACACGGGCATGCCTTGAAAAGTAACGGGCGCTTGCCGTCTCACCCTCCGCGCGGGCCCGGTTTGTTTATTCCATGAAAAAAAGATTCCCCCGGCTGACAGGAAGGAACATTTCCGCGAAGAATCTGAAGCGATGCCGGTCGCGCTTGTTCCTCCCCCAGAGCTCGTTGCCCGGTTGCTCTCCCGTCAGGTTCTCGGTGCTCCTGAATTATTTCGCGCTTTGTAATTACGCGGGATCCAGCCGGACGCCGAGGAACGGGGACGTCGTTGGTCACAGTGATTGCGTGCAGTAGCCTGGGCCGGGTCGGGGAGAAGATACTTGCAGTAACCCGATTCGATGGTGAACGGGGGGTGGGACGGTCGTCGGATGGTGTGTAACATATTGCGACAAGCTATGCCAAACATTACGCCGGCGACGTCGACTGATGCCGGCTAACCAGCTCGCAGCAGTAATACAGACTCGTCGGTGTGCCGTGCCGATGAGCGTGGGTGAAACTGTCGCGCGTTTGTACGAATGCACGTGAACAATCCCCCGGCTCTGATAGGAGCGCGCACGGCCGCGGGAATAATTATCACACGCGCCCGGTCGTGTCATCTCGTTTCGCACGTTGACGAGGCATTGTTGAAGCTGGGCCGCGACGCGCGATCCTTACGACGACTGGATGACAGCTCGCTAATAACCGGCATTAATCGAGATCCCAACCGACCAACCGAGCAAGACGCCGAACCGAGCCCCGTTGCCCTGGACACCGACGCCGACGTCGCTTTCACCGAATTCTCTTCAATAATTATTTATTGTAAACGGAATAAATACTTTTACAAAACTGTTTACAATAACAAAGAAGAAAAATATAAGACTAATAGCAAACGTTGCTCTCGAACCGAAATGATTAAACCGAATCAAATATGTATATGAAACACTGTTTCACACAATTCATATTTCTCGAGATATTCGACATGGGTCACTCCGTATACTTGATTAATAAAATGTTATCTTGAAATGTAAGCATTTGTGTGTTACTTTCAAATCAGACACGAAGAATAAAAGTTAAATAAGACGTCACGAGAATTTGTAATATCAAAGAGTGATGGCTCTCTCATAATAGTACAAGACAAGAATTATTATAGTGTAAATCTTATACCACGTTTTACTTAACGGTTATTTGTAATTGATATGTTGCACTACAACAATGTTGCATGCGAGTAGATCTTCAGGAAATTATAATTAACTTCAGTGTATTAATTTTGTATGTGGATTCTAATAAAAATCTTTTCAACCATGCATAAGAAATGGTTCAAAAGAAAACCGTACGTCTATACCCTGTATAGGCAATTCATTTTACTGTTTAGTTCGACGTCTGTATAATCGGTCTACTGATACTTACACATTACGGAACGAACGTTTCTATTACGGTGTGAATGCAAACGTCAGTATCGATTACTATTGATCAATACGCGTGCAAATACAGTAATGTGATACAGTGGCTCTCTAGTTTCCAAATGCGGGACGATATTGGGCAAGTATGATGTTACATATACTCTCTTACTCGAAAAATTTCATTCAAGAAAGGTACTTTTTCCACAGTAATACACTGGGAACACCATGGCTGTCAGCCTTATTGCTGTTTATAAAAATACCAAGCAAAGGCTAAAAATATGTCCAAAACAGTTTCATTGTGTTTCTTATTGATTCGGTTTCAACTAAAAAATTTTCAACCCTGATCGCATGAACGTATCTAATTTGCTGGACATTTAATGTAGTTTAAATGTCTACAAAGAATTGTGCACTTATTGCAATGTCAATTTGTTTTTTGTAAAGTTAGGGACACTCGTGCCGTATAAATTCAGACACAAAGTTTTTTCTGTGTTGTCTTTAGAAAATTGGCTATAACTCTTTATCCGTTAACACTACCATTATACTTTCTCCAACAAAAATATAGCTGACAACCGTACCATTCCCACAGTATAAATTTTTTACATAATTCTCGTCCTATTAAATTTTTCTCCTGTCCTATTAAGTCTTTTATCATAAACAAATTGAAATAATTTTGGCGTGATTCAATTTCGATTCTTCGGTTCCGAAATGATCCGTACAAAGATGGGAAACCGGTGAATACTTGAAGAGCCGAGGTAGACTAGGTCGTTCGAGTCGGAAGCCGAACAGAGTCGCGATAATCGCAGCCGCGAGCGAATTTACATTGGCACGATCGGTTTGCAGGAGAACGGATTTGCATTCGAGACGGAGCCAGCCCGGTGGATTCGGTGGAAAATGGCTGGAGCGCCGCCGCCTAAGTGCAAGGATAGCGGCAAACGACGTTACGGGGTTGACGGACTCATTACGCGGCGGTTTGCATATAGAGCACACCGACAACCGGGGCGGATCTCTATACACAACTCGAACACGTAGTTCCAAACGAACGGATGTGCAGAGAGCAACGGACACTGACTGACTACTACACGAGTAATATGGATTTGAGGGGAGGCTGGCACAATAGTGCCACTAATGCACAATCACCCCCGCGTCGCCACCACGTACTCCCAACCACCGACCCCCTCCGGCAAACTACCTATACAGACCATTCAATATTGGCCGGAGCTCTAGCTGCTGGGCTATCCACGGTTAATGGCGTGATATTGGCCCACCCTGAAGAACTTTGTTAAATCATGCTCTCGTCCCAACTTTCAGACCGCGACATGACGTTTCTTATTGTTCCCATGCACTCTCGATCACTGTGTCAACGATCTTGTTCCTATTCCTCCTTCTAAATCTGCTGTCATATTGTTCACCTGTTTTATCAGCTACCCAAGTGTTCAGTTGGCTGATGTACCTAGAACTAATTCCAGTACGTGTTGGTACATTGTGTTAGCACAAAGCATATTAGGTCGTAATTCAAATACGTTTGGTATCTTTTTATTTCTGAATAAAGTACTGAATTATATTCAATATTTTGTACAATTCCTGACTGAAAGCCGCTTCGTTTTAATCATTTACATATGTACAATTACAATGAATCCTAACTAAAAGTGCCTAAAGTAAGTCGCAGTAACCTAAAGTGTGCCAGGATAACTCGCGTTTTATTAATTTTATAACAAGATCCTTTGGCTGATCTGATGAATGAATTTTTATTCTGTATTTTTATTCGCATTTTTTATTCTAGACGCCTCGTATTGTTTCGATGCACTACTACAACCGTGTTGAAAAGATAAATTCAACGATACAAAATATCTTTCTCTTCATTCTAAAAACAATTTCTCTACAAACACGGTTTATAGTTACATTCCAGATTCGATCTCTAATGCTGCAAACGTATTTGATGATTCGATAAACAAATTTTGCACACATGCAAGCCATATAATATTTACTTCTTCAAGAAAAAAAGAAGACAGCGATTACCTGTCTTCAGACTCTTAAAACCCAGATATCTTCTCAAACGACTAAAGAAAGGAAAAACAAGTTTACATATTCGAAACCGATTTTCCTTCCTCTATCCGGGAAAATCCCCATGATGAGACTTCTATCGATTCGGGAGCACAGTCGAGATCCTGCGCGGCCGAATAAACTGAAATCAAGCTAAATCTCGCGTCGGTCCGCGGCGGGGGCGTATCGATGTCTGGTATCCACGAGGATCAAAGGACCGAGTCGCGTTCACGAGGCAGCGTCGATTCTCCGTAAACAGAACGTCGAAATGCGGTCGGCCATTTCGACGCGGCGCGCGGCGGGATCACGAATAACACGGTGGGTCTCGCGCCAGGAGTACAGGGGAGCGTCCGTGAAACGGTCATATTGTGCAGCAACACTTCGGCCCGATATCCGCGGCGGACACCGTACAGCCCTGAACCGGTATCAGCACGGCCCATTGCTCGCGAATCCGACCAATTTCCTGCATCCGGATCTGATCGTCACTTTACGACGCGTGTACCGGGAGTGACCATACGACCGGCATTCTAACCGACGCGATGCGATGCGTCCATCCACCTAGAGTCCCTGGCTCGCTTCTACTAAACCGCGTATACATGTACATGACCGGCTCATACCCGTCGACCATGCCCTATGTACCCGCTGATAACGTACGCATCGTGCTCCCCGGTTTCAGCATAATCTGACTGATTGGCGGCGGACAACCCTACGCGATGGAATCCCGTTACCAGACTGACTCGTTGTGGCTACTCGGTGCACGGTTCCCCCCTAGTCGCAAATCTTCTTTGAAACTGATCAATTTACAGTTTTTCCTGCGCCACACTGTGGGGTCATGACACCGAAAACCTGGCAGGAACTCGAAATATGAAAATTCAAGAATTCATGATTATCGGCCCTATTGGAATGTGATAACAAATAAACCGGAACACACTAAATTAATTAATTCTCATAATTCCCATAGTTCCCAAAAAGGAACCCATAGTTCCTTTGACACTTTTTATCCTCACAATGCATAGAATACAATACAATAAAAAAATTTGACCTTGAAATTCAAAGTCGAGGACAATTTTGCGGCAACTTTTTTTACAGATTTCCATCGATCCGAAGATGTAGAATACGCTTATGCTTGCCGAGACCAAACATTTCTTAACACCCTGTACAAAAGTAGTAAATAGTAACGAAGAATGGTATTACTCGCTGTAGCCACCACTAGCTGCCACGACCTTCTGAACCCGCTGTAGACTCACCTCACCTTTATTTTTGATTACGCCAAACATGTAAGTTATCCACGTAAATAAGAATTGTTGAAGGGGGAAATGGGCACGTGAGAATCCTTATGCTGGACACCATTGTTCGTAAACTCTCCTATTAATTTCATATCGCAAAGTTCAAACACGATTGACCACTGTGTATCCCTGTTGGAAGGAGCACTATCGGATCAGCGTGTTAATTGCATCCACTGGTAAAATGAAATTCCTGCTGAGAAAGAGTACCTCTTCCGGTGAATAAAAAGCGTACACCGAGCGAGGTCCGTAAAATAGCCGCATATTGGGGCCAAAATCACGGCGATCAATGAAGAGGGAGGATTCACTGTAAATTACATAAACCGAGGAATATTGTCTTACCGATGAAATTCATTTATGACATACTCACGAGCATAATCAAGTTTGTCTGGGGTAGAGGAGACAGGTCACCGTCGTCAAAGTGGCTTCTCCCGGCTGATGTAGGAAGCGACGAAAGCCGGAAATACCTACGTAGGTGAGGCGAAACTTCAAAGAGGGTGAGGGCTCGAGGTGGTGAAGGGGTGCCGAGAACATCTCAACGAAATTCTGCCGCCCCCTCCGGCGGAGTCGTGTTTTATCGCATTATTTATTGCTGCGAACTGCGGGCTTTTCCTGTGGCACCCATCACCAACCACCTCACTACCATCTTTCCATTGGTGTGGATCACATACACGCACTCAGCCACCGAGCCAGCGTTATTGATGGATTCCTCCCTTATGAAATATCTCGGAGCTCCGTACGAATTTATTGCGAGCAGTTCGACGTGCTTTATATCGTATTGTTCATGATAAACCCGCACTGATATCCCTGGGATGCTCCACGATCTCCTAAAAAGCCCCCGATGAGCCGTTATGCGATTCTTTTCCCGTCTCCCCGTCTTCCTGTAGTCGTCCGCGAACGAACGAGTCCCTGTGCGGACACTACCAAACCCTGAGTACTCGCATTAGCGGAGAAGAAAATGTCTCCATGGTTGTTTCTGCGATCGGAAGATAAAAACGACAATCTTCCCCGACTAACGGTATCGTTTCGCGCAATATCGTCGACGTTTCTAACGACCCAGCGCGAAATAAAACTGGGCAATCAGCGAAACTGTTTGCTGATCAATATTTAGCATAGCGGTAGCATCAGGACAAACTTTGTAATTGAATTATGATATTTCCTAAGATACAGAGACACTCAAACTTCCTTCAACATCCGGACATTGGAGATTCTTGAGATCATTTGAAGCAAAATTTTGGGGAGGTTCGGCTAACCCACAATAAACATTGTTATTTTTACTATCACACAAGTATTGTTTACTTTCCAGGTTTGTGTCGTTTGGTTTTACCTCGAAACAGTCTAACTCATGTGGATCCTTTATGGGAAGAAGCTCCTTTGCACTGGCAATGATTTGAAAATTTGCCTTGAGGAAGAGCAACGTAGAATTATCGTGTCGAATACAAATGCAAAATTAATTTTTTTCTGAGCACTGATTATAGTTGGGAGTACAGGTCATCGCGTGGATGTCGACTATATTCGGCGGTACGGGTCATCGCGTGGATGCCGCCTATAGTCGACGCTCGGAGCGAAGAGGTTAAAATCGTACGTCCTAATCCATATTGGCCGTTACCACGCTAGTCGACGGAAAAATCTAACGCGCCTTCCACCTAATTTCCACGTTTTGCACAAACAAACACGTTTCCGCCGTTCATGTTTCACCGTGGAACTCACGCGATCTCAGTTAAAGAAATTGTAGCACTAATCTCGCCAGCAATCCTCTTGTATCGCACTTTGACTGAAGTTTGAAAAAATGAAGATAAAATTGTTGTCAGAGTTGTAGAGAACATTTCCGCAAAGGAGAAGTTTCCTTTCAAGGAAGTACAACATTTTTGGGACACTCTGTACAGCGATAACGGTAAAGATAAAATTGCATATAGCTGAACGGTCAGGTTACCATTACTCAAATCAAGTTTCTTGTACATCGAACAAGAGATTAAACATTTTTCAACGGCGATAAATCACCGATTACACTTGAAGAAAAGTGTCGCATCTGGCCGAAGTTTCCCAACATCTCGCGCTCGAACTCGCTGGTCGTCAAGGAGATCCCTTGCCATCGGTTTTTCACTCGAACGAGGAAATTCCGTTTGATGTCGGCGGAGCCGCGTCGAGTTTTCCGCTCGGATACGACATAATTATACCCGGCACGGTTAAAAATGCACGACGGAGCGGGCGAATAAGGGTGAGAGGCAAGACAGTATTTGTCAAAGAAAATTTTCATAATCGCGTCGGTTACTCGGTTTTCCGAGGCTTTAGGCGTCGTTAAAAAAATTTGCACGGTCTCTCGTCAACCGCCAGTCCGTCCGTAAAGACCACTCCAAAGGATCCCCCATTGCCGTCGCTCCTTTTCCTCCCATCCTCGTTTTATCTCTTATTCCGGAGGAACTTGTCTCGCTGAACAGTGACGCGCGGACGTCACGGAAAAAGTTCTGCCACGTTCAGAAATCCTTCGGTGCGTCACTGTTGGCCTGTTCACGGTTGTTTCTCCGCGAAAACTCGGAATTTAGGGCAGGTTGCGGTCCGTGGATGCACGCGAGCCAGCGAAATTAAGGGACGCCGCACGATTCCTCTCCTCGTCGAACGACGACCCGGCCGATCACGATATCCCGATCACCGAGAAACTCCTGGCTCGACTTCTCAGCACGCAAGAAACCCTAGCCATTACGCGGACGCGGCCTATTCGTGCGATCGACGTCGAATCAATTACTTTAATCTCGCCGCAATTACCCTCGCACGAAGGTCAGTTACAAGAAACGACGAAGCTTCGTGGAGATATGTCGCGTTTGTTAGCACTTTAGCACACGCATAATTCTCGCCGGTTGCCTAACTTTATATTCGAGATAGTCGTACTTGATACAGTGCATTGTCACCTAGAAAATCGCGAACTTAGAACGATCAGCATTTGAAACCCTTCTGGGTTTATGTTGCTTTACATGAATGATATAAGTGAATGCAGTAATGTGAACACAAGAATAGTATAATAGTAATGTCCGCTAACGCTACATATGTAAGTTACAGTTTTTTAAGAAGGAGTGGATGCTGATACAGGCTTTGATATTTGGCTTCGCTACCATTGTGTCAGTATTAAGGGGCAGTTGGAGGCCCATACTAAGTAGGGAATTTATTAGTTTCCACCTTTGTGTATTGTACAATTCGCATTGCCATATTATGTGGTCCAGGGTTTCACAACCCTGATTACATTTACATCGGTTGTCACTGATAATGCCTACCCTCTCCAATGAAGCAGCTAGATTGTAGTGATCAGAACGCATTCTGTTAATTGAAACGACTATACATATTTATTACGATAATTATCAGTAGGTAGGAATAATTTTTTAATGAATTAAAGTGTGAATTTCATTATATTCATATACATAAATGAAAAAATTTACTGAGGAAAAAGTCTATGAGCTCCGTCTTCGTTTAAAGGGTCACATCATTTTTCTACAATTTCAATTCGATATAAGAAGTCCAGAGCTGCAGATTCACTTATAGATACATCGAAAGACGCTTACCATCGATGGCCTCTCGAACTCCAATGACTCGTGAAATATTGCTTTCCGTAACGCGGTTAAATTGGTCAGCGATGAGCACCGGTACGGCTTTAAACTACTTTAAGCGCCGTTCATAGAGAAAGCCGCGCGTACCGATAGTACTTCAGAAATGATACACGTATTGAAACTCATTGAATCACGGTTGCTGAAGAATCCCTTCGAAGAGAAACATCTTCTAAAGGGAATCGACGAGTATATTGAACTCTATGTAACCGGCGGGTATACCGCACCGTGCTCCGTTGAATTATAAGAAAATTGACCGTAATCAAATTCCATCTCGGTACGACATCTGCCCCATGGAATTTAATATAAAACCTACAGCCGCACATTCTGACATTCGTTTTGCGTCAGTTCATTTTCCAGCGGTCGAGAATTTCTGGGAAATTTGTTCGCGTCTGATGTTTCAGTGAATGGAGTTCGGAAAAATATGGGTGGTCGAGTAAAGGGCGAATTAAATGTAGTAACTAAGTAAAATTCCGTTATTCCAAAGGCAAAATGAGACGTGGGTTCGCTTTCTAACAAGGAGACAGCGTGCGGACGTCAACTTTAATTAAATTTTTCCTGGTGAATCTAGAGCAAAAATAAGCTCACCCATGTCCGAGTATTTTTGACAATACTCATTACTTATCAAGATAATTAACAATTAATTTTATGATATATTATTATTAATATTTATGACACAATTTCAGTTACAGGTAATCAACATAATCTATACATATGTATATAACATAACCCAAGATGTTTAATGTTAAATTGTCAAATGTGAGAATCGTCAGAGTCAATTTATATATGTAGATTATACGTATACGTTTCAAAAAATTATATGTAACGGGTGAGTTGGAAAACATCTTTTTTAAAATTTTATATTCAGTATTCTCTCCCCTCCCCTCGTCCTTCCGCACAATGTCAACTCATATTATGTGTCATACCGCACTACAGCCTTCGTTTCTCTTCTAGAAGATTAATAACATAATCAAAGAAGCTAATTTGATCTGTTTTTAGCATAGATTCGAAGCGAGCATGAGAAAGCAAAAATAAAAATTTCAGAGCAATACGTTTGCGTTGGGTTTGATTCAAGGCAAACAGAAGCACGAGACAATCCGTCTCCGGTGCGGCGAGACTCTATCTTCTCCCAAGATCAATCTCCTTCTGGTTCTCCAGACGCTTCCCAGCCATCGACTGCCGTTCAATTACGTAGTCATTAACTCGCGATTGTCTCTTTCGACGTAACCTCGTTACACCGACTTGAATCCCGGGTGCGGCAATATTCCGCACGCAGATCTCAACACAGATAGGCTTTTAGCGTATTAGCAGGCACAATGTGACAATGGAACATAGCCCGTGCGTTACGAGAATAGCAAATGCTGGCACTCTATCCGTTTCCCATACAATACCCGGCCCGTCCTGCCTGCGCCCGCCGCGATCTGCAAATAGCCAGGCGAAACACGTATTTCATAAACGTTCACGACGACGTCGTCGTCGTCGTCGTCGTCGCGACGAGCCATGGTTCCTTCGAGTCCTGCCGGGTTTCGTGGGAAAGTTAGTGCCTGACGCCAAACATTTACAAGTCTGGTCCGTGTCAATCCATCGCCAGAAATACTTATCTCAATCTCTATAGCCGAAGACAGTATTGCCGCTCCACACTGGAGTATTTTGGCCCGGAAAGTTGGAAAAAGTCGATTTCAATGTCGATTTTTGCTGTCCGATGTAGTTGAAGATTTGAAGAATATGGCTTCAGTATTGTTTTTTTGTATGAATATATCAGTGAAATATTCTACTTCATCAAAAGTCGAGAGATTTTATTTTATTTATTGTAACAACGAATTTTCAATTACACATGATACACGATCTCAATATTTTGAACTAATACTAATAATTTGAATGCAGTGAAAAATACAAATATTTTTTAAGTGTTTTAATCTTTCCATTGTTTCAAATTACGCCTACTCATTTTTGTCATAAATACATAAAATCCGGAGTCCAATATTGACGTCCTCGCTGTAACCATCATCGTAAGTTATTCACAAGTTCTCAAATCAACGTCAGCTTCATAAAATATGTACAACTATTCTTCAGACCGCTTATTCCCGAAATTACGACGACAGTCAGAAGGACCTCAACCCCCAACCGGTTGAAGTTCACGATATCGGGTGACCTTCTTCGTCCGATGGGAGTGCGATTGCGGAGCCCTGTTAAAGTGGCTAGGAGCATGTTCCACGTAACTTTTCGAACGCAGCGGAGAGGTTTCCCTTGTTTCTCCGGGAAAGTCGATGAATTATCGTCCACCTATAATGTTCGCTTGGCTTTCAACCCCGGTTTCCGGTGTGCAGCTCCTCTCGCGTTCCGGCGCGAAGGGGTGGTCGCGGTCGGAGCGTTTCTGGCGGCGCAGTTTGCCCCGAGGAAGCATATTCATAAAACCGCCGAAGCAAAACCGCTTTATATCTCGAGGTAGCTCTGGTTTGGCCCCCTCGGTGCCCCGCCATAGGGGCGGAGGGGGTTGGGCGATTCGAGTGGAGGGCGGTTGGTGGCTCGAATTTATTAGCACTAAGCCGCGAGAAACGGCCGGTGCCAATCACGAATTACGTCCAATAACCGGAATTGTAACCGTCCGGCTAGCTAACCAGCAATCCTGACGGCGCGATCGTTACTCCGGTCCGGCCAACGCAGCGGGCCGGCATGCCAACCGAACGTTATCTTACTCAGTATAAACGTTAATAACGGCGCGTGGCCGCACCGAGCGGCGCGTGTATTCCGCCCCGACAATACCGAGAATTATTATGCGTCCGGGGACGGTTTACTTGGATATGCAATGCCATTTGCTCGTGACACGCGTTACGACTCGCTGTTACGTTTATGCCCGGACATAAAAATGCCTGGCCGAACGAAGCCGGATCGTCGGACGTATGTTCCGACGATCGAATCGCGGCTTCCTCGAATTCTCCGCCGCTGACGTTTCCACCCGCGAAATTCCCCCTGGGACCAATCCCGAGGAAAAATCGCCTACGAATTATCCGCAAACAAATCGAACCTGTGGATACCACTTCTTGATCGCCGTGGATCGTGGAAAACATTGTTGCTATTAGATTGTGGATCTTTATGCGTTTATTGCAAAATTAAGTGGATGAAAATCAAACTTGTTGAAATTTAAAAAATTGAAAATATCAATACACGATTTCTCCTCTATTGGAATCATTAAGGGAATAAATGGTAAACCTTACGTTTAGGGGAGGCAGCTCCGATGACCTTGTCAATGTTGAATAAAATGTTGAATAACAATAACATTGAAGGACCTTAGTATGTTTACTATTTACTACAAGTCTCACAACCGTGGTAAACGTATTCTACTTTCATATTCTATCAGGGACTATCATTGTAGGTGTTTAAAAAAGTCAAGGTGACCTTGATATCCCTAAAAAAATGACATACAAACAAAATTTATTTTGGCATCGTGTCAGCCCCATTGTACCATTCAACCTTGTCATTATCATATTTTACGTATCTTTAGAAACAACAAAGATACTTGAGGTGCAAACGTTAGGTGACTCACCCTGTATATAGAACCGATAGCATGGCAGAAAAACAATTATATTGGACATTGAATAGAGTATCAAATTTCGCCAATACCAATACTCGTAGCAACGTCCAATGAAATCAGTGTTGTGGAAGCAATCGTTGAACGACGCGGTCGTCGATCCATTTTATAAACACCTACGATTGCGAGCGAAATCGAGTCGCGTTTAGAAGTCGACTGTGAGCTCTGGGAACGAATTATTGCTGTCGATGGTAGCAATAACCCGCAACTCGTAAACAAGCCGGCCAAAGTAAACATGATTAATTAAACCGCGATGGGGACGCAATCTCCGATTCCCCGTGAGATCTCGGAGCACGGCCTGATCGGCTAAGCACAGTATGGCACCATACACGCGGACCAAACTTTTACGATTTTTAGCTTCCGTCGATTTAACGGCACCTTTAACGACCCATCGCGCTCGCAGACATAGTAGACGTCGCGTCGAGAACGGGACCTACCGTATTATCGAGTTACATCTAATCATCATAACCTCTTGTCCAACCAGACAACTGGGATTGTAAAACTTTAATATCTACCGGTTTACGATTCCACGATACACCACAGCGCACGCTCGCGACTCGCACGCCCCAGCCGCGAGATCTCGATCTCAACTTGTCTGCTTGCTCGAACAAAGATGGCTGTGTACGTTCTTTTACCACGTTTTTATTAACTCGCTTTCTTGTATGTTTGTTTGTCTGTTTGTTCGGTGGCAAATTTTTCAATTGATTTTAAATTTTACCTTATTTAAGATCTCCAATCATTTAAACATAGTTGTTGAAATTTTGAATTGTACTTACAAATAACATCCATATATCAAAATAATACATTGTAACGTTATAAATCTTCATCAAACTAATTTCCATCCACAAATGAATGGGGAAGTCTGTATAACGAAGTTACAAACAAAAAATGAATTTCAAAATCAAAATATGAAGAATATTTATTGAAATTTAGGTAAAAGGTGTATTCTGATTGCAATGCATTACATCGTGTACAATCCTAGATAGATCTACGAATTTCCCCAAGATTGCCGAGATCCTCAACGAAAATTCCTTCTGTTAGACCGAAATTCGAGCACGGTACACAGCTGTACTTTTCGCACAGTTGATAAATTCGAGGCAGCGCACGCGCACGCGAATGAAACACGAAACATCGCGAAATCGCGAGACATGGAAATTAATCCGTCGAAGGATAGAGGATGGGAAGAGAATCTGTGAAGCAGAGAGAGAGAGAGAGAGAGTAAACAAAAGGGGGGTGGGGATCGGAAAAGTGAAACAGCGAAAGCGGGAAAGAGAGAAGCGTTGAACGGGGCTGCTGGTATAGAGAGGGGGGAGAAAGAACAAGAGATAGCGAAGCAGTTGGGGTGAACAGAGGAGAAGGCGGAGGTGAAAGGAGATAAACATAGACAGTTCAGTTAGTTTGGATTTAGTTTCGAGTTTACGTTCCGCGGGCTTCCCGAGTTAACCGAGCACGTAAACGCAACCGTTCCGGCTACCGGCTGGTTATATTCTATTACGCGATAAATATTGTAGCGGGATATGTATACGTTCGTATACAAGGCCGGTATACCGTATCCCCCTGCTTCTGGGTCGCTCGTTAATATGGATAGGACGAATTTAATTACGAATACGCGACAGTGGCGGCGATGGTCCACCGATGCATTTTCTGTTCCTCTTCACAGTGCGCCTTTTAAAATTGAAACGTTTCCACGATGTCAGGATTAATTTAATTCTTCATTACAAGCTTTCAATCGCTCTCGATTGGACACAAACACGATATCGAATGATATTCGAGGCATTAATGAAAGAGCCTAGCACATGGCGTGCAGACAAAATTACCGGTCCGCAGGAAAAACGCGTAAACATTTTGCCGACGTTTCTCTGGTAAACGTTCGAGAGGCGACGCATAATTGCAGCTTTGTCGCGGCGGCGACCGTTTTTTGCCGATACGACGTTATTCGAAAGGTCCTTCAGCCCCCGAGACCACTTGCCCCCCTGCATCCCCCACGGCGACTTGCACGAGGAAGACGCAAGGACTCCCGGCTCCTCCTCTATCTGCTTTCATCGAACCGGGGTCCGTTTCTCTCTTCTCCTCTCCCAACGCGCCGCACTGGCAGCTTTTCTTCTGCTCTCGTCGAGGTTGTCTCGCCGCTTGTATCGGATGTGTCGGGTTTCCAAGCAACTGCTCGCCTCTTCCCTCCCAACGTAATAAAGAGGATAAACAGAAAGAGACGTGACCCCGTGAAGGCAGCTCCGAGAGAAAAGGTGTAAGATTACGCCCTTATCGGTGCTGGTAGGTCTCCGTTGCGACCCTACGGCTGGCCTCTCCGTTATTTGTCTCCCGCGTCCTGCCTTTGATCCACCCCCGCGCGCGCCACCCCTTTTGACCCAATTTCCCCTCAATTTGCCCGTAAATAAATGAGCAGGCAAACATTAAATGAATCAAGACATTTATTTGGTCACGAGAAAGAATTCGATGTCATTAGATGGGGGTGGGCCGGCTGAAAGGACTCCCCCATTCGTTCGGCCCTCCACCAGTCTACCTTTTTTTTTTATTTCGTCACGATATACGACCGTTTCCGCGTACGAATATCGTGCTTCCTGATACATTCTATCTAAATTGTCCTGATCCACCGGGCGATCACGTGACTGCGAATGGGGCAGTCCTCGACTTCTTTTCTGCGAATTGCCATTTGTTAGGAGAGCCTAATTTCCGTGTTGATAAGAACAAGCCGTAAACGATACACACATATGAGTGTTAGCGTAATCTAGAAGTGCAAGTGGATTTATAAATCTATATCTAAAATTCCTGTAGATTGAAACTTTTTTGAAATGAAACTTACAACAAACTTGCAATGTAAAACAGAAACAGATTTTGCAATTATTTCTGAGCAGCTAGAAGGGTCGACAAAATTTTCGTATTTTAGAAGATCGGTAATTAAAAGTTACGCAGTTTCGTAAAAAAATGTTGAAAAATTCCTTTCAGGACAAAAACCTTCAAAATATTCAATCAAGTTTCAAGAAATAAACATAACTGAAAAATGTAGGGGAGACCGTGTGTCAATATAAAACGCGTGCACATCTAACGGAGGAATACATAAACAAACATTGCATCGAAAAGTCGCGAGGGGAAATGATTTTGCTTGCTCTTCGATGATCCGCGGAAACGCTAATAAATCAAATTACAGATTACGATTCGAAGAATGTATTTAGTGTGTCGGAAAAGCGCAATGAAATTCGCGCACTTGTTCAGCCGAGAAATCACGGCTCCTAGGCACTTTCGCCGTTCCCCTTGCTCGCTCAAAGGCACCAGAAAGAATTATGTTCCACTCACCGTCGCTGTTACGTCGAATATTCCTACGGCAAAGTGATACGAGCCGCTTTGCATTCGAACGATTGCAACCGGTACGTGCCATTACGGGGTAAAAGAAGAACGGGACAGAGCTGAGCTCGCACAGTGGAGTATTTGGCCCGAGAAGCTGGCCAAAACTATTCCAACGTTATTTATGGTCTCAAGGTCATAATATTATATATCATTGAATTCCTTGTAAGATCAGCTACAACACTATGAAATAAAAAATAAATTTTGACATTTCGCTGAATTATTGGTCAGTTTTTAACAGCATTAAACCCTAAAACACAAGTAAAAAAGAGCATCATTTTTAAATGAAAGTAAAGTACATACTTACCTAAAAGTCATCTGTGAAAAATCTTAGAAAAATTATTAACGAGCGCACAGTAATACAGAGTCTGATTGAGAGAAACAGGACTACGAAAATACTCCACCTTTGATAAAGCATAACACTTCATGAGGAAATAAAATTTAAAAAAAAAGGTGTTGGAATATCATTCGGTACATATTTCACTATCTCAAAATTTCCACTTTTGGCCAGATTTTCGGGCCAAATACTCCACTGTGCGACGCACTCAAAGAGGGCGGAGTGGGTCGAGAGAAAAATTGGAGTCGACGATTTGCGCGCCCACGGGCGCGGAATCGTCATTAGATCCGGCCCGCATTTGCATCGGGAGGAAACGACGCCCGGCGTTTCCGTAGACGTCGGTTTAACATATTCCGCGCGTAGAAGTCGCTCGTAAAACGAGAACCGAGCGCCGATACCGGAAAATCATTGATTACAGATGGAGAAACTCTGGAGCGGCGCGGAGTTATCGTTTCCAAGCGCAAATACGTTTTGCTCCACGATCCTCGGAGTTATTGTTGGAAATAGTTCGAGATAGTTTACCATCCCTGTATCTCGGCAGACAGCTCTGGATTGAACGCCCGTCGCTTTGATCTTCCTCGTTTCCATCGTTCCCCAATCTCCTTTCTCCCCGTAAGGGATCGCCTTCTTCAGACTGTTTGCTAAACAAAATACATTGGATGCTCGGCAAATATCGCGTTACCAATTTCCAGACTCCTTTTTGTACGTCTGCCACAAGATCTTACCGATGCCGATTCGCATCGGGCTTCGCCTGCTTGTGAACCATCTTATCGAGTACACAGCTTGGGAGTAAATAATGTAATAGTTTAAGGCGATTTCCATGTGCATGAGATAGCCGAAGATCGTCACGAATTATTCAACAAGTATAAAGTCTGAGGAGAACAAATATGCACACTATTTTAAACTATATTTGTGGCTAGTGGAATTATCCGGTTATAGTCAGACAGCTTAATCAAGTCGACACGCGTATGCTGACTCGTTTTTAATCGTCATTCTACGCTAACTTTCTATAAAACTAAAAATAAAATGTTCGATACAGATATTTCACTTACAAACGCTTCACTAAAAAAATACATATTTTCCTTGAAGCATTCGACTCGTTGGTAATGATTTTTTAAAAATTTGTACGTATTGATAGAATGAAATTCTAGTCTTTGAAAAATTGTACCAGATCTAACAATCAATACATCAAAACTTAAATTGCAGCTGTCAATTTTTATCAGAAATGTATAAAATCCGCAGTCTATTTATTATATATTACCATTATGTATTATAGACACTGACAATGTAATGATAAATTTATTCTTAGTGATCATACGTGTCAAAATATGTTGAATCTGAATTTGCAACGAAATCCATTGTATAAATAAGAAGTTTGAAGCAACGTGAAAAGAATGGAATTTTTGTGGAGATCAACAACTGCACTACAATTCTGTTTATCGAACAAAGTGGAGGATTTCGTCGAAATTGTCTTGGCTCTCGACGGATATTCCTCGTTAGGAACGCAACCGCGGAAGGAACTCGAGTTCCAGGTCGCGAGGTATTGACCTACTGAGGCGACCCCTTCGCGGCAACTCGCTGCGTATCATCCCTTCGTTCATTATTTACACCCTCGGAGCGGGGCGAGGTTCGTATGTGAAGCAGCGACCCTCGGCGAAGGAACCGAGAACCGGGGGTGTGCCGCACTTAATTCTTCTTGTCTTTTCAACCCCGTTCCCGCGGCAAGTGGGCCACTGGGCTGCTGAAGGCACTCGAGTGCAAGGCCTGCCCCGCGGAATAACGGGCCTCCGCGATCCCGATGAATAATAAAAGGTAGCTGCGAGTCGGTGGATCGGTGAATACGCGCAAAAGGAAACACTAATGAGAGGCTATCCTCTGTATCGATCCTCCTCTCCTGCGCGATTGCTTCAGACCCATCTTCTGGTATCGTCATCTAGCTAGCTAAACATTTTAATGTATTATTATTATTTATTTAATGCTTTAAACCAGATGTGGTTTATATAGCATATTCAATAGATGAATCCATTAGCGTATTACATAATGGCTTAATGATCCTCTTAGCTTAGCTTAACTTAACAGTAATTTTTTATTCAAAAGATTGATTCAATGAAATTAAATTTTTAGTGCACAACGCTTAATAAAATTGAAAATGATTAGCAGACCTTTAATATCTGGACCACATAGGAAGTTACTTAAAATGACTTCAGGAATCGTGCCCTTCAAGGAAGTGTGCAATAATGTATTGCAAAATTTTCATCACGTATGTTTATTATAATATATATTAAATTTATATATTAAAAGTTTTAAAAAGTGCTTCTTTTCATGCAGTCCCTACTACCAATTTAATGTTCTCAAATCAGTTTGCAATAAAAAATCAGTTCGATGGTCCAATTTTAAAAAGTCATTCCTTTTTAAGGAAGTTGGAATACTTTCATGAGCATCTGTATTCAGTCTTTCGTATCCGAACTTAAGAACATAGCGAGGTGAGGATAGTCTCTATTATCTGAACTGCCGGGTATCTTTGGATAAACGAGTTCCTTCTGTATCCATGTATGTCTAATTGACTACCTGTGGATGATACGTACGGCGAAGTAAGTAGACTCTCCGCGAAGCGGGACGAGCTGCGAGGAACGCGTGCGAAACATATTTTTCCCAGCCCCGAAAGCGGGTGCTCGCGAAGAAGAGAAAGATGTAGGGAAAATGGTGGCGCGGCGGGGGTGAAGGTAAGCCACCCGCGGCGAAGCAACTTCGTGTGCCCCTTAGTTGGACTAATTTAAATATCAGTTCGGCAAGGGCGGCTTGTAAATCTATCAGCCGTACAGAAATTTATGGGTGAGACGCGTATGGATGTTTTATTTAGTAGCTCTCGCATCGCACTCGGTTTCGGTTAGGCACCGTGTATATAAGGTGGCTCATGAATAAAATATCACTGCTAATGCCCGGAGGCCGGGCGACGCGTTTTTCTCCCCGAAAGACGCGCCCGGTGAGCACGGCCAAATACGAGCCCGAGGAGTGCCGAGGCAAAAAGAAACGAACGATCGCGCGACACGTCGTTGCGCTTCGGGAAAACGATCGTAAATAACCCCCGCACGAGAAAATGTGTTCGCGGGATCCTCCATTCACCCTTTCCGTCCCGGGAGTGGTCATCGCGTCGGCTAGCCTGAATCCCGAATATGACTGGACTTACTGCAGGGGCTCAAGCCGAACATTGGTTACGTTTCAATCAAATTACTTCGTGCTTAGCGGGTGAGGCCCGGGCTAATCTCCTTACCGAAGGATCAAATAAGCGGGCAGAATTTATTCCTCTTAATCTCTACCGTTAATCTCGATTAGTCCGTCCACCTTCAAGCAGGCTACGCTAATATCTACGATTTGATTAATTTTATTAATTCGCACCTGCCCTGAAATATTTATAAAACTTGTTATATTTTATTCTTGCTGACCCTATCTCGAAGAGGTGTTTTGCAACCCTCCTGGAAAGGGTAATATATTATACCCCAAGGGTGACAATCATTCTGTTCTCGAATTAATTTCTGCAGTTACAGTTAATTATTAATTAGCACATGTTTTTGTTGTATTTTCTCCATTCAGACCCGCTCTCCAAAAGATGTTTTGCGACCCTTCATCTAGGATAGGATAACATCTTATATCCCAACAGTGTGAATCACTCAGTCCTCGAATTAATTTTTACTGTTACAGTTAATTATTAATTCGCACATATTTTTCTTGTATTTATTTGTTCCTTTGTTTCATAGTTGTTAGGAGTCCTACATGAAAACTAAATGACAACCCACGTCAAAAACAGAGATTTTACAGGATCGTCACCGTGGAAGGATTGCAGCCTTGTCCCACGGATAGCAAGCGAACGATTATTCTCTCCCCGACTCGCCTGCAGAAAAAGCAAAAACGTTCGGGAATTCATTCACGGTAAGTTGACTGGAGGCTGCGAGAAAGAGAGAGAGAAGAGAGCTGCGCCTATTGGCCAACGACGCTGGCTTCCGAATACGGAACAAATCTGCATTTTATTATTTCTGCCGTGCCGGTTAAGTGCCTCCGCGGCTCTCCCCGGCCCCTGAGAGAGCATTTTTCGACGGCAGGAAGTCGAGCGAGCGGATACGGACGCCATTTGCATCCGCGGTTGTAAAGAAGGCGAAAAGCGATCGGTTCTCTCTCGTCTCGGGTTTCGATAATAAAGACAGCCCGAAGGATAAAGCGACCCTTTTCTACGGCGCAAACTTCTCTCCTCGAAGGGTCCGCGAGCTTATGTTCCAAATAAACCTTGGGGGGAACGGTGCCCACGACACGGCGAAACTTTTATTTTCGATGGAATTTTTCGTCGCACTTGTGCCCCCGTTTATCTTTACAGTCGGCCCGTTCACTAAACCGCCTTTAAGGCACACTAATTTCCTGCGTGCGCGTTCGATTTTCATGGCCGGGCCCTTAACTCACCGCGATCCAATGACGTAGCAATCAGCGAGTGACGGGCTTTTATTACCAGCCGGCTCTCGTGCAACTTTATTTCGCTGCGTACATATAATATTTATCTCGCGTTATCACTTACGAGGCAGTTACGCCACCGGTGGCACCGCACCGTTCGCAGCTGAGTTTTCGTTCGCCTCTCTTTACGACCACGTTTCCTGAACTACCCCCCGCGAAGCTCGGAGTTCAGTCTACCATGTCGTTAACTAGCTGCTCTTGGATTTCGATTGTTACTGATACCGTTAATTGCATGATTTATAGCTGCCTCGCTAGGCCACGCACACGCTCATTAAAGGTTTAACTAAGCATGCGACGGCCGCGAGCGTACGACTTACGTAACAGCTAACTGTGATATGTGTTAACCGACCTATTGACACGACACACAGAGAACCGAGACTCGGAAGAGAGATGCTTAATGAATATTGTCGTGAGCAACGAAGACAGCCGCGATCACAGCTAGAATCGATCGATTCCTAATATGGCGAGCCTGTAATTCTTCGAGTATGTGTATGTAGATATTCTGGCACGGGTTGCGAGACGTCTCCGCGGCAACAAACTGGCATCGCTATTGTATTTTCTTGAACAGTTATAGCTGACACTTGGGAAACGCTCCACCAGGTTTACCACGCGTCATTTAATGTTTACAACGATACATCTAGTACACCACGGATTAATTTGCATTAAACTCAGGAACAATAGCATTGTTTCTGATGTCCTTTGTCGTACACAAACTATGATATTTACAAATGAATTGAACAAAAAGTGACTTTTGTCTATTAAATACGGAGAATACGAATAATTGGATGATTTAGTATTTTTTAGCGTGATCCTTGCTTCTGTTAACGCTTCGTAATTTCTTTAACATTGATTCTACCAATTTTTCTGTGAAGGGTGATAGTATGTTCATGTCTCCGGAAGTATTCTTGAAAAGTATTCTTTATTATGAATTAGACGTGAGAAAATACAAATTTTATAATTCGTAAAGGTATTATTTGTATGTTTCAATGCAAAATATTTATTTCAGATGTTCCAAACAATTAAGAATCCGGGACAATTGAGTATTAAAATTAATGGTAAACATTTTATGATTTTCTCATGGAAAATCCTTGAATTTGTTTCTTGTTAGCTACGAGACTGTTCTAACAAAAATATGTAGTCACATATAAAATACTTTGATAACCTTGACATCTCGAGGGAAGTGACCTTGAGAAAAATTTTTGCCTTCTTGATATCATAAAAAATAAGCGAGATATTTAAGATCCTCAAGTTAGGTGAATTACCATGTATATGAATAAAGCCTTAATGCCATAAATAGTACAATGTCGGATTGATGTTGGTTTTCGGCGTTGTGTTAAATCTACAAAATCCTTCTTTGTATTACGTGAATGGAGTAAAGTAATATAGTTGTGTTCCTTCTCATGTTATCCAAGTGAAGTCAGGAAACGAAACTAATTTGGATCAATTAAATCTTGTTTGATCCCCATAGCAGGAGTTGCATTTACTATTAAATTTACACGCAAGATTTACCTTTTATTGGCAACGTCTGGCATAGTCGTTCGATTTCTACATCGAAATTTTCACTCGATCGCGTATCTGCATTTTATACCGTTCACTCGGAGTTCATCCATCGTTCCGTGCCCCCTTTTACGATCCCCGGTTGTCGTAACGAACACGGATTCGAGCAGCTGTCTGTGACTGACAGGCGGCCGAACTGCGAGAAATAAATATGGCGAAAATATGCCGAAGAAATGCAAACAATTCGAAGCGGCGACTTACTGCCGGGTGGGAAGTCGGAGGCGTTTCTTCCTGGGGGCCGCAAGAACCACCAAAGTGCCGTCTAAACCCCACGGTTATTATTTTCTGTTTTATTGGCACCCGCCGTCCGTATAAATATAAGCGTGCGTGCGTGCGTGCGCACACACGCGACCGTGCGCTCTAACGTCGCCATAAAAACCGGCGAACGTTTTATGCGACCGACCGGAGCGAACGAAAAACAAATTGCTCTTAATTTGCGAATTCGAGAGAAAAACTATGCCCGTCGAAAAATACTGTTCCCGCCAATACAGCTTTTCCATGGCGAGCTTATACGCGTAATTAGGTCAGATGGCTCGTTAACGGATCCCCGTATTAACGCCGACCGTAAATTCATCGCAATAGCGTGTCCCGGCGATCGTTCTAATTACTCGTTTCCGGAGCCGACGGGCGCGTCGTACGGCGGACCATCAACACCTTCGTTTACCATTCCATCGTTGAAATCTGCATGTAAATTGATTCACGGTAAACATCTGGGAGGAAGCCGGCGATGAAGGCGAACCAGCTTTTCTGACCGCGTCCCTAGTAAACGACACGAACAAAAACTGTCTCCGCTGCGCTGAGCGGGAGATCAATTTTATGGAACCGTAACTTAATAAGATATTAGTTTTCCGTTCCAGCTTTATAGCGCACTTTTATTATTTTTTTCATGCTCACGTTTTTTCCTACTCTGTAAAGGTCGTATCGTTTATAGTTTTTTCTTCATCTCCGAGAAGACGACTCTGCAAAGAGAATATCGGAGTAGAATTGATAAATCTTGTTCGAAATTGATCGACGTTTTGTCTCCTGTATCTTTGTCGAATTACTTTTTCGACTTTGCATTAACCGTCAATCTCTTGTCAGACCCAGTTCAATTTTCAAGCAGCTGCTGTTCAGATCGATTTTATGGTAGCGAGATAAAAACAAAATTTTTAATTAGAAAACTTAAGAAAAAATAGATTATACAAAAATTGTTGATACTTCTTTATCTGAGAGTGAATAATGTATGTGTTTTATTTTAATCACTATTGGAAAACTATAAAATCATTACTAACTTGTTTCATCTTGTGACTGACCCACGTTAGAATCGAGCAATTCGAAAGGCAGAAAAGCACCCTTCTCACGGACCCTAGTTCAGAGAAATAGCGTCACCCACTTCGAGGAGCCGGCGTCGAATGAGAATGACGTGTAGCGGAGCGGAATCGTCACGAAGAATGGACGTTTAACAGCCAAGGGACCATATAAGAAAGTCCGCGCACCTTCGCCGGGGCTGAGTCAGCGTAAGAATAAAACGGATTTACCATCGAGCCGTTACCAGCGGCGCATTAAATAAAGAAATATAGCCCCGCGCTTTCGTCCACCGTGGCACCATCTCGGTCTAAGCATTCGCGCGTTAGCACTAAACCATATTACAACCGCAAGAACGGCGTGTCGGTCCGCAGCGACGCCGACACGAGCGCGCACCGCGCCGTTTCGTACACACCGCCAGCATGACGGATGCCTTTACGAGGCCGTGATTTATTTTATTATTGGCGGTCGAGGGCGTTATAATCCTCGACTGGGAAATGAAGCGATTTACGAAGAGCTCGCGAGTCGCCCCCATCTCCCTTTCTCTTTCCTTCTCTCTATTCCAGGTTCCGATACTGGTCCAATTCGGTTCGAGCGAGCTAAAAATTCGATCGAGCTGCCACCGCCTTCGACTTTATAGATGGCGCCATCCTCTCGCCGTTCTTTATCGTCGCGAATCGAAATTACTGCTATCGTAAAACCGACGTATATACGCGCGGCTCCCAGCAGAACATTCTTTCGGGGACGGGAAAGTAGGAGCGCACCGCTTCGTAACTGACAGCTTTTTCCATCGGTCCTCTAAATCGAAATAACCATCGCAGTCCAGCCATTCACGAGCTCGCAGTATACACTTCTTCGATTCTTCTCGCACCTGGTCGCGCGATTCGATTCTAGTCGATCATTCGGTGTCCCTTTACGGTACAATCTGCCATTCACTGGCACACCAGGACGATGGAGTAGAGCATGTGTTTTATTCAAAAGGAGAAGAGCGTCGCGCCCGCGGCTCAAGTTTACTCGTTACCGGTACTTCGGCGGGTGAAACATTAACGCGGCGTTGCTCGCGCGTTAATTTTACCCGGTGAATCGTAATGAGTCTCGCCAAGTCCCTGGGTCTCTCGGCCGCAACAAGTTTCCGCGATAATCGATGCGGCAGTTGAACAGACGCGGAAAGTTCGAGGCGGATTCTCGTTATGGAAATTGGAGGCGGTCGGGTATCACCCGAGTGTAACGGAGAGAAAATCGTGGCTTCGAGGAGGTAGCAAAAGGAGCGCGGAGGAGGAACGGAATGAGAGAGCAATCACGTTTCTGGTGCCACGAGGTTCGAAATCGAGAACGAAGGAGAAAGAGAGAGAGAGAGGGCGGGTGGAGGGTGAGAGAGGGAAGAAAGAGACAACATGGCCCGTGTGCACGGGGTTGCGTCTTGTAACGTCGAGATTGGGTGGAATGGTCGGGCTGGTGTAAGTGTGTGAGCATCCTGGCCGCGAGATCCTTTCGAGATCCTTCGGTTCCTCGTTTTAATTTTCTTCGCGGCTTGATTTCACCCTAGCCGCCCCCTCGCCCCATCGCTGTCCCACCGAACCCCAGTCTAACCAAAGTACGAACCCCCGAGAGCCCAGCGCGATAGCTCCTCACTGTGTTACCATCACCCCAGTGTCGTCGTCATCGCCGTAGTCGTCGACGTCGTCGTCTCTCAAGTAGTGTAAAGTCTCGGCACCCTCGGCTTAAAAAATTGATCCGATATCTCGCCGTGTTGGCCCCGCAATCCCGTAGGGACTAAAAGGGACAATGCCGTGAGACGAAATACGAGGAGGGAGGAGGGGCCCCGACTCTGTTCGAAGAGAAAACCAGGGACGAAGAGGGAAGGGCCGGTAAGACGACGAGCAGGGATGGTCCTACAGTGATTATATCCGACAACCACCCCGAAAAACTTCGGGACACCTCGTCTTTTCCCTTTCACCTCTTTCTTCTCGCTCCAACGTTCACCGTGTCGACGTCTTCCACGTCGTCGTCCTTCCATCAGGATCCGAATAAAAATGTTTTAGCCCCGTCCCTCTTCCTCGACCGTAGCACTTATATTTAGCAACTGGGAGACGATGTCCTTTATGGCACCTCTCACCCGACACCCGTAGGATTCGCGGTACTACCGGGATATTGAAACGAAAACGTCTGAAGAGTGTCCTCCGTGTTCACAAAGCCGACTGGTTTTCCCGAAATTATCTTCCGCCTCCCCTGGACTCGGCTCCGTGATTAATTCAAATCGCTGTTGCAGGAAAACCGGCGGTATAATGTGTTGTCGTAGCAATTTTTACTACACTACAGTATGGGCTATTTCTAGTAGAGCTCGGACTTTTACCCGGGTACCCGAGTTACTATGTATTTTCTATTACGTAATATTGTAGCTAACGTGAGTAATTACGGTCATTGAATTCCTAATGAAACGGGCTATCATCGCTGGTGTTAGATAGGGGTTGGATCCGTTTAAAAAAATGGAGGTGGCCTTGAGATCCCTAAAAAATAACTTCAAAACAAATATTTCTTGTATCTCAATATTGTTGTATCTAGGCCCATTTTAAAGCTCGATTTCTGTTTTTTTTCTATTGTAAATTTGTCTGGACATCGTGATAAACAATAAAAAATTTCTGTTCAACGATTTAATCAAAGCCTAACGAGATTCGTCGAGAGATAAAAGTGCCATTATCCGCGAGTCATCAAATTGTTGTCCAGTCTCCTGTATTGACTTTCGCGAATGGTGTTTTTATGGAAAAAGAAAGTTGTGGTTCGGTCGATCGACCATCGAAACTAATATAACTTTATCGGTGGAGGAACCTAAATACCGACCACGGGTCGGTCGTGTTATGAATACAAACATTACATCCGCAATATTCACGGAAGTTAAGATCGAACTACTTCAAGTCTCGCGGCTGTTCCAGGAACTTAGCCCCCGGACATTATGCAATATCCTTCGTACTCCAAAGTCTTCGACTATCGACAACATCCACTGGTGCGCCGACATCGTCATCGTCCCGGCTAGATCCAGCTTAAGTGCTCTCGAAGTAAGGTTGGAACGCAGTCGTCGAGCTGCCGGTCGGTAGACCAGTCGAGGAGGGCTCGATATCGCACCGAATTTCCGTTCGACGAGGACACCCCGGACAACGAGCTTCCCCAGATACTCTCATCGCCTGAAAATGGGCGCAACATTGTTCAGGAACGACGCCGCGCCGCCTTCTCCGCGCGCTTACACTTTAATACCGGCTAGAAGCGAGGAACCGCACGGCTAGAACGAACGAGAGAAAGAGTTCGACGCGGTGGCGGTGGCGAAAGAGAAACAGACAGCTCGCATTAAATGAACTCGACACGGTGTGTGTGTCGTGCACGGGGTCTTGGGTCGGTAACCCTGGTTTCCTTCGACTGATCCTAACCTAACCCAACCAAGTAATATCACCGTCCTCTTGCCAGTCGTCTAGATTGCCCAACTCGTAAGTTACGTCGCGTAAAACTGCTTGTAAAGGCAGGACTTCGCTGAAAACAAAACTTCGTATTCCACGGGCGGACTTGGTCGCGTGTGTACGCGCGACACAATGTTCTTACACACGTATGTACACCCCCCGCCGCACAGTGGGGAATACTGACTTTACTCGATTCGAAAAGAAATTACTTTCGATAGAAATGAGGTAGAGCGATCAATTTTTTTTTTTTTAATGAAAGCTGAATCTTTACTGAATATGGGAAAAATAGGGAGATTACCGTACGAACGGTTTTTAACCTTGAGAAAATTCGTCGAAGTTGCACAATTTCACAAAAAAAGTCGTTTCTACGTTACCACGAGAAGAATTTTTTTTTACAGAATTTTTTACAGAATAATGTTTTATGCAAAGAAATAAAATCGAACATTTCGAGTGCGACAATCTAGTGTCTTTCATGCTCGGGCATAATTTGTCATTATTATAACATTTTATAAAATTTGAAAAAATCCGAAGTACCTATTATAAACAGATACTTTAGCTAGATATTTAAACCTGTTAGACCGTCTCAAACAGTCGGAGAAAAGTTACGAAAGGTCAACAGATAATTAATAAATTAAGTGTGATAAGTTAAGAATAGGCAACTGTCTGAATACTTTAGAACGGGGGTGTGTACGCGTTAAATAAGCACGAATGTGTGTCAGTCCGAACGGGTTCCGAACTTGGAGGCAAACACAGACGTAAAGACTCGTAACCAAACGCTATCTCTCGTACATATGACGATCCGAAGAGACTTGCGAGAGAGCCGAGCTCCGCGTACGCAAATAAATGGGGGAAAGAGGATTCGCATGCGAGTTGGTTAAATATATGAACGGTCATTCGCACGAAAAACCAGCGTTTGTTGCGTGCGAGAGCTCGCGGGGTTTGTGTGTTGGCGCGCGATCGAATAAATATACGGATAGAGATCTAAGTTTATGCAAGCGCGAGGAACACGACGAGTCGCGACTCGCGGACCGACCGGATCGACCTGAGAACAGCGAAACCCACGAAACTCTTACATAGCTTTTCGCCGGGTGGTCGTTCCCCGGACGGTTCACGATGTATCCGGGGGACTGGGAAATTAAAATAGAGCGAGCGGAAAGAAAGTTGCGAAACGACGCGCTCTCGTTTTGTGTATCTCGAATTTTATTGCGTCGCTGCGCGGAGAATGAAAGAGAGAAGGACGGACCGCGACGCCACAATGCCGTTGCACGCATCAACGATGTGGGAGAGATTTTTGACCTAAATCTCGACGAGTTGACCACCACTATTTAGTCGCGCACAAGCCGCACGATGTCCGGAGACTAAAAATATTGGCCACTCGCGTAGAGTTTTCCTTTCTTCTCTCTTAAATCGTATCTATTCTTTTTCTATGACGCACCCTATCCAAAGAAAAAAAATCGGTAAAAATTTATTAACAGTACTAATTAATAGTTATACACTGATACTGCGGAAACATAAATGACGTCGCTCTTGAACTTCTTGTGAAATTTCTATGTTTCAATGCGGGTTTTCAACTTTAGAATTTTAATTAATTGCAAAATATATGGTACACGATATCTGTTCGATTTTTCTCAGAATTTCTTTTTTAGAAAGACTAATTTCTTTTTCATTTTCGAGGCATAGGGTTCTAAATTTAATTTTCGTTTAAATTGGGTTCATATTTTGAATACAAGACTCGTTAACATGTTTTTTCCCCTTTTCATAAACCCCCTGTGCAACGCAAACCATTAAAGTACAAAGTAATTAAGATAACAATGACGTCGGTCACGTGACTAATTCGGTACTGGTAGAGATGACATAATTTTTGTCTTTCAATTCGATTCAATTGCTCTGATCTGGCGATTCCGTTACAAAACATCAGTAGAACAATCGACTTGAAAAATTCCTAATTTCCATGAAGATCCACGGTAAACCATCAGAGATTCTATGAATATAGTGATTCCATGGGACACGAGAATCGTCTGTATTAACATTCACGACGTAAAAAGCTCCCCTGAGCAACACCGGACACACGTCTGGCAATTAACTCATCGGCGAAGCATTGGTCGAACGACGGGAAATCAGAAAGACGATAGTCAGCCGACGACGCCACTTGAGCAAACACAGAGTCGCTTGAACTCTTACTTAGCACCTTATTTCCATGCGATTGCAAAACCCGACAGCCGTTTGTCGTCGATCCCTCTGGTGGGCGTTTACAAGCCGAGGATCCGTTGAATCTTTTCTGTCGACGTCGACTTTTCTCCTCGTACACCACCTTTCGTCACAATGGATTCTAATAGGTCGCGGCGACATTAAAAGCCGCGCGCGCGTACAATTTTTCCCGCGTACAATGAGACAATAAGTTAACCCGGTAGGAGAACGTACATATGCTCGTATCGGTGGAATCGTTTCCGTGGGGACCGGTCCCGGCGCACTTGCAGGGGGGAACACGATTACCCGGCTCGATTCCTCGCAGACTTAATTCTATAACAGGTTAAGCTCTTTTTGGAAAACGCGATCGGACTCGAGCACCGGGTAGATCTAATTAAGCGAGTATCCTAAAAACGGTGCGCCCCCCTCCTGGCCATCGTTGTTGCGATACTGGCAACAATGCCTTATTATATCAGTCCAATGAAATGGCGCGGACATAAAAAGAAAAGCATAATTACTGTATAGGGGTTGCTATGGTACGACCCCTGCGTTACAGTACACCAGAAGTGTCCCACGGGAGGCTAGCATAGGGGACGGGACCGGAAGATACGGAGGCTAGAGTTGATACAGACCGTTCCCAATCAAAAAAAATCGTTTAATTTAATAACCCATCAAAAATATTTTCATCGTGTTGGGGAAATATTGGAATACTGGTCCGTGCTTCAAGGAAGGGGGTTACAGAAGGGAAAAACCATCAGGAAATGCAAGGGCGGGAAAGAGAGCTCTGGCTTTTAACGACGGCCAATTATAGCCGATAAGTCGACTGCTCGAGGAGAAGCTGCTAACGAGACGCAGCGTCGTGCAACCGTTGCCACTTTGTTGGGGATTTCATGAGACTAGGAAGTAGCGTCGTGCGATTCCTTTGCATCTAACGACGTCTTGTTCAATCCGCTAACAGGCTGCATCGGCAACTGGATCGAAAACGACCCGCTTGCGAGCGAATCTAACTAGGAATCACTTTTCGAATCGCACCAACTGCAAGCTATAGAATATACCAAGTTTCTTTTTTTACGAACCATCAAAACACTCTTCAGGGAAACTTGAGTTTAATGATTTTGCACGTTACTTGGTCGTAAAACGAACTATTCGAAAAAGTAATTGCAATACACAGTGTATTTTAAGATATACATTCATTCATTCTGCCTCCTCTCTGTTGTCATGGTTGAGGTTGTTGTGGTGGCTGATGTTGTCAAGGTCATCATTCTGAACAACATTTTCCTTTATAGATGTTGGCGGTTGACTTTAGTTTGTGTGAGATACTGGGAAAAAACTTTACTTGTAGTTCCACGGGGTCAATGTACTACTTTCTCTCCGACTTTTTTTAAATAGAAAATCTCATATGAGATTTATTTCAACATAATTACAAAAACGAGATACATCTAATCCATTCTTAACCCAACCCTAATACAGACCTAATTCATGCATTTATTAGTAATGTTTTTCGAAGTTGTCTCGTAAACAAAATCTGATCTACAAAAACTTTAAGCGGTATCTTCAAACCATCCACAATTAAACATAAAAAAGTCTTACTTTATCAGAATTACAGAAAATATTCTAGAGGTGACACTTAAGCGAGTCACTCTGTATACGCCCACAACTGCGCGCTTGTTTATGTTGGCTTAATCACTCCACAATTCCAACAATTTTCCACGTTCTACTAATTATCTGTTTTTAAATTACTTATAAGTGTATCTACAATTAAGTCTTAGTATGCACATTACACCATATCGAAAATTTACCAACCACTACTGCAGTCGCTCGTTAACACATCCGTTGCCGCAAGCACCACCTCCGATTCAAGTGATGTTTTTACGAATTGATAAATAAAATACAAAGGAATAATTGAATCGCTATTTACGAAAGAATTTAAATATTTATGAAACTCTCAATCCTGTTTTTCAATCAAGATCAGTGTGTGCACGCGATTGGATCGCGGGATCGGTGGAGTTCTCTTTAGCCGAGAGATTAAATAGCGTCTCAAAGCGGCTTTCAACCGTGGCCGCAGTCTTAATTAAGGTACACGCCTACCAATTAACTTAAAAATTAATTACCATCCCGGCGAGTGTCCCAATTAAAGCGGGACAATGAGACGATCGTACAGCGGCGCGTAAATCGATGACGCGGATGCACAGTGGCAGGTGAGACCCGTGGAACGAAAGGAATGGTCGCGCATGCGAGAACTTGCCACGGTTAATGAGCAGATTTAGAATTTTCTCGCGGTCTGGCGATAAGAGGCAACTCGCCGCTTTTTAGATTCAAAATAATCCTTGTAATTATCAAATCCCAGCGGCGCTCTATAGAGCATCCTTGAAAGGATCCTGACTCCTCATTACTGGCTGTGCGGCCCATCAAAAGGACCTCTTTCATGCTTTCCCGCCCGTTCACTCCACTCCTTCTCCCCTCCTTTTTTTACTGTTTATTCTTCGATGGAAAAGAAGCTCGTAAAAGGATCGGGACGCAGATAAACGAGAACGACAAATTGTAACAAGTTTGCGAAATGGTCTCCGGCCACAACAGAAACTGTTAGCATGCGTAACAACCGTTGGCGAAAAACGCCGGAAAAAAGACAAGGTGGATGTCGGTAGTGACAGGAGTCGCAAACTGTCATCTTGAAATTGCTTCTTTAACGAGGAGAGGAGACACGCAGACTTTCGATGCGGACTGCCAGTAGAATAGAGCAGTTCCGTTGCCTTAATTACCGAAGTTTACGAGCAGCCACAGCGGCAAGCGAATTACCATGCTAATTTTTCTCGACCGCCTTCTCGATCTCAGTCAGTCTTTACTGTTCCCGACGACCTTATAGCTCAACCCTACAAACTTTTCTTCTCATATTTCGCCGACCTAACGAGATCCAAATCTTCGGGAATATTCAAGGCGATGCACAGTGGGCGAAAATGCAAATCTAGCGGATCAAAACTGTTTCAACATTATTTCAAGACAATAAAATATAAAATTATTACAAAGAATATATATTTATTACGACATCGGAAGGTCACTTCTGGGTATAATAAGATTGTTGTTGACGTCGAAAAAATTTAATTTAATTTTTTAATTTTTTTTTTTATTTAATTTTTTTTTTTTTTTTTTTTTTTTTTATTTTTTAATCAAAAATTATTTCGTACAAAATAAATCAGGCTACATCAGATGTTTGAACTATGATCCATCTTCTTAGACCTTAAAAATAAGGAATAATTTTAATCACTGAATTCCTAATGAAAGGGACTATCATTGTAGGTGTTTAAAAAAGGGTGGTTCCATTTAAAAAAGTCAAGGCGACCTTAATATCTCTAAAAAAAATAACATAAAAACTAAATTTTTTTGGCATCGTGTCAGCCCCATTGTACCATTCAACTTTGTCCTTACCATATTTTACGTATCTTTAGAAGCAACAAAGATATTTGAGGTGCAAACGTTAGGTGACTCACCCTGTATATTCTTATTTCGTTCTCTTTTATTAGTTATAAGTGGTGTCGGGTATCTTATTACCATAAGTTAATCGGGTTTTTAGTGCTAAAAGTTAAGGTGATTTTTAATAAAGTGTGCAAACTATTGATTCGCCATCCAGCTATTATTCTTAGCTTATTAAAATCACTTCCTTCCACGATATCCTACTACGCTTCTTGAACACAAATTATGTAATTTCAAAATGTTATCTCAACAATAACCAATAGTCGATTTTCGCCTGAATGCCACTCTTAAAAGTTCAGCGATCGATTGTCGATAGCAGGAACCCATGTCGATTATATATTGACGAGGTCGGCCGTATTACTGTTGGGCATAATAGCATGCTATGCAAATAACAGAGAGTCGGTGAAAACACGGAGACGAGCGACGACGAGCGACGACGCGACGCGGCGGCTTCATCCGCCTCGCTTTTCAGTGGCCACCCCCCGTCGACCCGGCCGCCGTCATCTATTGTTTCTGCCGTACACCCGCATATCCAGCGCGATATATCTTTTCGACCCCTTATTGCTGGGGGTAGTTTGTCATGTTAATTTCGCGAAACTCGCGAGGGTGGCCAGAGCCGGGCTTTTAACGCACTGCCACCGTCCCGCTCATCGTTGTCTCCCGACGCAGCGATTCCGCGCGTCTCTCACGCAGCAAGAGAAGAGAGAGAGAGAGAAAAAGATGCAAATCCGGCCGACGCCGATGAAAGGGTTAACTGAACTGCCGGCCATTAATATGCTAATAGTTTTCGAGTCTCGCGATTCCGGCTTATGAGAGTGATTATCGCCGCGTAATGACCCAGAAACGCTTTTTCCGGAAGGGTGCTTGTCTCGCTCGACGCTCGCGAACCCGTTCTGCGGTTTTTCAATGTGACGGTTTACGAGCCTCCGAACCTGTCCCATCGCGTGGAAAATCCGCGGCGTGAAACGCGCGTCTCACGCTGGCTCGCTTCAATTCCTCGGCCGAGATCCCTCGACAAAGAAGGCGTTTAGCGTAAGTGTTTCTCATCCGGCAATCCATGCCGACTTGTACGCAAACTTTGATTTACGATTCCCGACCCTACTGCTATTTTTCAAATTTTTAAATTTCTACGAGATATTTATACAGTAATTTATTATGAAGGTTACAGGCAAAGGAAATAAATTATTATCATAATTTAAATGTTTTACATTCAACATTTATTATTAACAACATTACGATCGATATTCAAAGACATTTAATACAGGGTAACGTCGAAAATAAAGGCGACATGGAATTTAATAAATGTCTCCCCTCGATGTACAGGATGCGGACAATTACCGATTTCGCATGGGAAGCGCGTGTTCGCACGTTTTCGGTTGTCCGAGCGAAATGAATAACTCGTTAAATAAGTAACCAAGATAATGTCGATACTTGCGATAACGTGTAGCGATAATAGGTGTCTGGAGCGTGCACGACCCGAGTCTCCGTCCCGCATTTATCGGGTGAGCGTACACGCCAGTAATTCCGTACACGTCTATGCTTTTGATCGATGACAAGGCGGCGCAAGAGGTAGATTATCTAAATTTCTGTTTCAACCTTACCGGGTTCGACACCGTTCGATCGTTAACGACGAGCAAACGAGCTTCCGTCATGCTTGGTTAGAAAATGAAATATGCCTGTGTTCTTCGCCTACGCTCGCTCGCGACCGGCTACAATGTATACGATGTAGTCGTGTGATAGACCGATGCGGGTAGTGATAAAAATCCATTCGGCCAGGAGTATGCGATTATAGGGCGACACGTGCGTGATGCAGTGGCTCGCCGATACATCCGAAAGTCGGCGCGGCCGTTCAACATCCACTCGTTAATTGTCTACTTCACACGCGAGAGTTTGTTACCGCCTGTTAAATTTCTCGTTAGCCGGCCGATCGGGGTGCAAAAGTATTAATCTCGCGGCTTTACGTCCGACGCCGACGGGGTGCGTTTTAATTCTTTTCCGCGAGGGGTTTACGAAAACGGTTTACACTCAATCGTAAAAGGACAGCTACTACGTTCGACGGTTCTCGAACGGGCACTAACTGCTTCATACGTCCCGCATCCCCTGACAAAAAAATCCCCCCTCTCCGGGAAGCTCGTAATCGATACAGAAAAGCTCGTTAAAGCGAACCATAAAATTCATCGCCGAATGAACCGTCAATCTCGCGGCCCTGGAAATTGCATTTGACCGATATCCCAGCGAAAAAAGTCGTTTACCCGTTCTTCACGATACATCGAAGCCCCGTCATTCAATTCCAGTCGCAACAAAGATTTTAATCGACGCGTGATCTCGTTAGTGCGCGGAGAGAAAGGGAGAGAGAAAGACCCAGAGCCTAGCCGCGTCGCGTCGGACACAACGATTCAACGGGGTAGAGAGTGCAATTTTCCGTTGCGCGGCCCCGACGTTTGATCGATCACGTATAAAAGAGTCACTTGCTCGGCGTCAAAGTCCAGCCTTGCCCACTGAGGAATGCATTTCGAGCTGCACAATCCTGCGCCCGGGCCCTTCGAACAAGTAGCAATCTTGAAAACTCGTAAAACCGAATCAAATTCTCACTGCAGTCCGTCGGACGATTAAATCTACGCTTTACTGCTTCGGCAAAGATGTCACGATGCTTCGTTAACGTTACATCTTCTTACAATTGCACGATGCGGTTTACTCTTTCCTATACATCGAATCCTTGCGACAGAAATGACACAAGGAAATAACCCTGATTTTTTAGTTATTACCATTAATGAATTCTGTAAATATTATTGTAAAGAAAATATACTTTCTTTAATTTAAATCAAGCGCGCTTTGCATGCTCAGCGCACTGTTCCTAAATTTGAGATAGATAGAGAGATAGAGAGAGGAGAAAGAGTAACAGAATATAGAGATAGAGATATTATCATCCTTTTTATAAACAAATCTTCGAAAATGGGTATGTTTAATTCTCATGCACATGTAATTATGCATAAGTACGATGCACGAGCATCAAATGCTGTTCTTTTAGATGCAGTGGTTCCTCGAGTGTTTTCGTGACAAGGGAGCAAAAACATGATCTACAAAATACATGTATTTCCCGAAGAGTACACACAAGTTACCATCGTATTCAAAGCATTCTGTAGTTAGCAAAGGCGTTACAGTTACAACAAACGATCAGCTCGAGTGGCACGGAGCCGTCGAAGCGATATCGCGTAGGCATGAATTCCGAAATAGATTCTGTAAATGCCGGAACGACAAGCAGCCGAAGCACCGCGCGGTTCGCATAAGTTGGCTATCTTCTCGCGACACCCGGTGCGCCAGTTTTACGCGCTGGCCGTAAACACGAATTAATTTCAATCGTTCTATGCGAGGACCTACGCGCGGTTACGTGTGTAATTCGACAACCCCGGCTGTAGTGGAGCGTACGTGAACCCAAGCCGAGGGGAGGCCAAACATAAAACAATAATGGCGAAACATAAACGAGAGAGCACTTAACACTTGGCACTTAAACAACTGGCAAATTGCTCCCTTGTCAGTCTGGCCTTAACCGAGAATTTAGGTGGCGGAACTTGACGAACGACCCCGCCCGAAATCGAAATCGTTGTCGAAGGAGACCTCGTCAACGATCTAACAGATCCAACAGACGCCGTTAGGGTACGCGAAGTTAAACTGCAGCATTAAATTTAGTAAGTAGAAACCTATTTTCTTTACCATCGTGAAATTCAGATAGAAAAATTCAGTGACAGGAGTATTGAAATTAATGATAAATTGATTAAACCTTAGGTTTTATCACGTCCGAAAATCTGAACGTGATTCCCGACAGTTCAGACTTTTCATCGATATCCAGTTTGCAGACTTTTTTTATACAGGGTGAGTCACCTAACGTTTGCACCTCAAATATCTTCGTTGTTTCTAAAGATACATAAAATATGGTAAGGACAAAGTTAAGTGGTATTTTTGTTAGAGATATCAAGGTCACCTTAATTTTTTTTTAACGGAATCACCCTTTCTTAAACACCTACAATCATGGTCCCTTTCATTAGGCATTCAGTGACTGTAATTATTCCAAGGTCATTCAAGGTCACGGACAGAAAAAACTTGATGAATTCGTGAGGTAGCGATATGTGAAACGGATGAAATGTATGTCGGGCTATAGAATTATTTCGATAAGTTATGAGGTTGACATAATTTTCCCTTTGTCAACGTGTGATACCCGGTGGTGAATCAGACATCGGTGCACGATTTCCTTTCGAGTGTCACCCGGTGATGAAATAGTCCATGGGCTAGTCCCCGACCAACAAAATCCTGTAAAACACAAACAACCCTTGGTCACGCATAACCTGTCTAACCCCCGGCTCGTAACTCATGTAACTGTGTTTGAAGAACACTGGGAGGTTTAATAAATAAGGGAAATCTGTTCGGCAATCAAAAGAGTAACGCGTATATTGAAAACGATCTATCTAAACGTGTTTAAATTCACGAGAACCCGCTCGCAACCGGAGCTTACACAAGATTGGACAGTAGACGACTTTACCCCGGAGCAGGGTAGTTGCGAAAAGCGCGGAGCCCCCAATATCCGTGTCGTGAAAACACTTGCGACCCGCTCCATTTAGGAAATGAAAGGGACCAAAAGTGGAGGTGATTGTAAATTCACGTATGCACCGTAGCCAGCGAATAGGAAAATTCGTAGAATCCGGAGAGATCAGGGGTCTTGCGTCACCGGGGTAGCTATCGGGTGAAATCTGCCCGATAAATTTCTCCTTTCATAAGAAGTAATGAAAGTCAAATAGTGGTTCGGCACCCCGGGTGGTTTAGAGCGTTTTCGGGGACGTCGAAGGGTAACCGAGGGATGACAAGGACCGAGGCTAACGGGATAGAGGGGGCGGGGGAGCATATGGTGTCCTCGGTGTTAAACGCGGTATCGTGCGCGATGGCCTCTCGCGTAACCACCCTTATTATCGCGTAGACAACCCGAATCGAGGTTAGGGTGGCTAGCCGCTTTTTAATTTTACAGTATCCCCATAAAATATTCGCCCATAACAATAAAAGTAGAGCTAAGCCGTGATTTGCGAGCGCACGATATTGCCGTGTCCCCGAAATCTTATTCCCTCGGCAGGGACGTTCTGTCATTCACAAGCGGCTCGTCACTCTCTCTCTCTCTCTCTCTCTCTCTCTCTCTCTCTCTCTCTCTCTCTAGGTTTACAGTAGATTGACGACAGAGATCTTGCAAGACTGGTAACGAGCACGTAAAAGGGGACATCGATTGGTTATTTGGAATTTTTAGGGTGTGGGATTCTGGGCCACGTATTACGGTAAAAGGTTCTGCTACAGTGTAAACATGCTTTCGTTATAAAATTACGGCACGGGCGACTAGAATGCAATACGAATCATTCCGGTTATTGTTAAATGAACACCTTGACTTCAAAGATACTAAATCTAATTCTCTTTAGAACTGTAAATCTACCAGCTCGAGGTCCAAGACTTTAATAGTGGAGACTGCATCCGAAAACTTAGTTTACGACTTCGTATTGTTAGTAAACACATTTAGTGCCCTGGCTACAAGTTCAATATATCGCGACTGATGTGTCATAAACCTTTAAATACGGTACACACACAACGGATCTGCACAACGGGTCTGTTAAGCGCCCTTCTTAGGCCCGTCGCATCTGACAATAGGTGATCATTTTAAGTTTTGTGAGTAGCTGCTTACGACCGCGACAGCAAAAGTCGTTACCGCTTTTGTCATCAACGGTATTTTTAATATTTGCTCTAACGCATCAACCGATAATTCACAGCTAGTTTTATTTGGTAAATACTATTTTCATTAGCAACAAAGATTTCAATCGTTATTTCTTCTCAACAACGGACAGTTCATTTTGGTGCCCTGGGCTAACACTGTTTGGAGCCTACCCAATTAACCCAAATCTCTTTGGCGCGATTTCTGTTACGTTTTCGCGTGTGTTTGTAACTATAAAATCACTGGTATTACCATATTTATCGCACATAAAAAGAATGTAATTTATTTATCATAACTAAGCTGAAGGTCTTCATGCAAGAACTAGGAACCAAATAGAAATTTATTTATCTTTTCAGTGGCGTTATTAAACTGCAAGAAATGAAATCGATACTCTTAAATTCTTGTAACGTCTTTATTATTTGAAAATTACACCCACCTATTTTTTATACAAATGCATAAAATCCGCAGTGTAATTAGAACTCGCTAAATATTGTTGAGTACCGTTCAATGGAGAGCATCGATCCAACAAAACAAACTGGAAAGCCTGCAGATTAGATTGCTTCCACGATCCCTTTTTTGTCGATTTATCCGGTATCGCAGAACGCATGGAAATCCCCGATTTCGTGGAGCGCGAAACCCATCCGATCGAATCGTATTTCCAGCTAGGAGTATCGAGCCACAGACCCGTTACGGGGAATAATCATGGAAATAGAGAGCGATTCGTTATTATTAGATTATTCCTTTTGAAGCGTGGCCCGTGGCAAGCGAAACAACAGTTTTTTTCTGTCCGTAAACAGCTATCGTCGATTCGATCCGTTACGGGGCACAGAGGTCGTCGATAGCACGGTGCGCGGTTCGACGCGTTGTTTCCAACTACACGCGTAGTCCGCGTCCTTCGATTTCCATCTACGTTCGCGGCTCACCGATTATACATCGGATTTACAATCTGAAATAAATAGTCGTATATATTTCATTTGTGGTCAGTGTCGCCTGATTAAGACTTGTCTCAAGCTCTACCCTTCCCCCTCTACGACGTTATTCCCCCTTTTCCCGACGGCGAGCATCCCATGGGTACGAATTTAGTTGTAATGAGGTACCCATAGGTATGGTGGCAGCACAGTAGTGCCCTGGCAGTGGGGATACATACTGTATCGCGTCATTTGGCGGACATAATTGCACTGTTGCTTGTGGTGAAAAATGGAAAAACCAAAAACCCAGGAGAAGCAATAGACAAAAAAGGATACGCAAAAATAAAGCAATTGCAAATTGAATGAGATAATTGTCTACTATTATTAACTATTTCCATCACTATATATTTCTACTCTCAATAAATTATATAATTGAATTATTCTATTCTTATATGATTACAGTTGCTCTGGAAACAAATGGAAAATCCAAAAAAACCTTGGAGGAGCAACAGATACAAAGGATACGCTCATTAAATATGTTCATTTTCCTTTTGTAAATGAACTACGGACTTTCCCTCAAACCTTCACCAACCAATTCCAACAGGGGTAATTGTATTCTCCTCGGTTCGAGTCAATTGAACTGGCTCTGTTTGTGACCCGAGAGAAAAAAGAAGTTTGCGAAAAAAAACGGCTGGGAAAAGTATTAACGGGAAGATCGTAAAATCTACGGAGGACAGAAATAGTGGCAGAGAGGTGGAAAGAACCGAATGCACCACGATTATGGACAATGGACTGGCGTAGGAACACCGTTGGTAAGAGGCAGGACGAATCCACAGAACGTATAACGTAACCGGTGATTACGCGATGGACGCAGAACGAACGGCAAAACCGTTCAACGAGCGTGCGAGAAAGCAAGCAAGCGAACGGGCTGGTCGAAGGAACGAGCGACGGATAAAACCGTTTTCCTGACGCGCGTTGCGCGAAGCCTCCGCGCACCAGCCTCGAACGAGGAAATAAAACAAGCCATGCTTGCCGCGCGCGATAGTACTACGCTACTACAGGTAGATGTATATGCTTGCTTATATACCGCCCCGATAAATGTACAAGATAACGGTACGCGGGTATATCATTATCTCGTACGCCGCCCGGTAAAACCTTCTCTACCTCGGGTCTGCCTCTGCCCATCGAATGGCACATTCGTACGTAACCCCCGAGGACACGGTCAGTACTGCGGCCCGTGAATTTTTAATTTTTATTGTCCCGGAACGAGCAACCGGCAAATCCGTCCGGCCTCCAAGATCCGAAGGAACGATAAAGGTTAATCCTCGAGGCTTGCGACCGCAACACTCCGGGGACATGCAATTTCCTCTGACGCGGCTTTTTAATGCTCGCTCTCGTCTAGTCTCGTCCGGGTGAATCCTGTATAGTTGACCCTTGTCCATTATTCCGGACAATTCCACCTGAAACAAACGTTCAAATCATTTTTTCAATGAATCCTACTCACATCGTTGGATTCCTGGGTGAAGTATGGAACACAAATTGATTTTCCATTGCTCCATCGCGGTTGATCTTCAACGACCTTGAATGACCTTGAGTCGTAGATCACTGTACGCGTCTTCAAACGTCCTCTTAGATGGTACATAGAAAAGTATGTCCTTAGAGAAATAGCTGAGACACTTTCGTGAAAATTGTACGTAGCGGCGCCATAAATCTAGGGGCTTTAAATAATACCCGTTTGATAAGTCCCTTGATTCACAAACTAAACTAATAATTCGAAGTACAATAGTAAATTTCAGATGAAAATGTCTATATAAAAAACGATTTTGTGAGGTAAAGAATCCATTCAAAATTGTGGACAGACAAGCGAATAAATAGAGCGACCATCAAGCGTTCGCGGTTTGCATAAACAAGCCAGAGAGGCAATACGGTACGGATCAATTGTGAAGCGAAGAGCACGACTAGCATAAGGAATCCATTGCTCTGCGGCAAGCGCAAGGTGTCCTCGATGAACAGCACTATTTTCGGATCGGTAGTCGGTGGCCTGCTGGAAAGTATTTTCGAGAGGTCCCGCGGCAACTCCCAGCCGATCGAGAGACGATTGATGATCCCGGATGAGTGACGAGAGATGGATCGCCTTGCCGAGACACCACGAGGGAGGCTTAAACAAGTATTTATGTGCGTAAACGAAAGGAAGAGTTAGCGGGCTCGGTAGAAAATAAATAACGGCCAGGGAAATGGAAATCCTACGCGGCGGCTGTTTCGATGCTGCGAACCGCGTAAAATCTTTCTCTGTCGAGTCAGAGATTAAAAGGGAAGGGACATTAGAAGGGGCTGAAAGGACAGACGATAAGACGCCGTTTCCCGGGCACGCGCTAAAAATAGTGAACGAGGATAACTAAGCACATTCGATGTGTCTGTCTCTTAGCATCGCGTCACTAGGTAATCCTATTATAGTCTATTTTTCGATAGAACATATTTATGATTTACCGATAGTCATAATAACTCACCTTACGTGAGTTAGACGTAATCATTTATTATACAGGTTATCCTAATACTGAAAGTCCTTAAAAGGGCTGATTAGTGAGATGATATCAAGTAACTGATTTTGTTAATGAGATGTTAACAGAAACTATTGTCCAATCAGAACGCTAAAAGTTTTGCATAATCACAATTAACAAATGTGACGTTTATATCTCCCTAATCTTAGGTGACTTGTAACAGGCAACGTGTTCCCCTTCTTTAAGAAAGATGCTGGAAAATTAACATTCACAGTTTATCAATGTGCATTAGAATAACCTTTCTGCGCACGCTGTACCGATGATATACGGCACCGAATGGGAAATAATTGTCAAACGAGAAGCGAGCGTTCGCGTTACCGCGAGCAGAGAATTCGCGATTAAAACGCCCATATCGATTAGTTTTCCATTAATAATCTGGAACTGTGTTAATTAACGGCTGTTGCCGGTGGAGGCGATTGCGCGTAAGATCGCGAAATAAACGAAACGAAAGGCATACCATTAGCAAAAGTATCTCAGCACTTAGTACGAGACCGACGCAGCGGTCGTTGGTATTTTTCGACACGATCGCCGACACGCATTAGCCTCCCAATAATCAGGGAGGACTTTCGTTTCCACGTGAACGTTCTGCACGTGGACGTCATTAACAGTCAGGCTTTAAAGCAGCCTTTTACGCTTTACGACCCTCTGCTTGGTGAGCGCGCGCGCGCGCGCGCGAGGGTATGGCTCTTCTCGCGTAATGGTTCCTCGTGAAAGTGGATGTCGAAAGTCAGGCAAAAATCGAAACGGTCGTTGCGAGTGGAACAAGATCCCTTTCCCCACCTGAGGGAGGTGAAGGGTTGCCAAGGCGTCGATACCAGTCCTCACAATCAAGAGATAATTCGTTTAACCGCGAGATTAGCCATTTCGGGATCGAGCGCCGCGTAACTCGTTTAACGTCGCATTAAATCATTAACTTGTCAGCGAAAAATTCTCTGCCGCGCCGGAGGGTGGAGAAGATTGGCGGCAGCAGCGGCGGTGGAGTCTCGTTGTAACGAGAGGGTGATCTCGCCCCCCCGAATCAACAAGAGGAAAGACAATATTAATTACGCCCTTTCCTCCGTGTCAACGATAAATAACTAGATACAGAGTTTATCCGTCCGTCTGCCTGCCTGTCTGCATCGCTAATATAAATAGTACTCATCAGAAGAACCTACTATAAACCGTCCAAGTTTCCATCAGCATATATCTCCCGGTAATCCTTGCGGGAGGTATTCCCTAGATTAAAAGGGGAGGAATTAGGGTGGACCTATTAACGAGCGCATTAAAACGTATGGACCAGCGACGTTCCTCGAAACAAGTATGTTGCCACGGCGCATTATCCGTTCGGTAATTCACCAACCACGGAATCTAGCCCCATCCTCCCGTTTTCTTCTTTCCGCTACGATTTTCCTCCAGCTACACCCCTTCCCTCTTTTTCGTTCTCTCGCCGCTCTCTGTCCACTTCTTCTTCTTTTCTTTTTTCTTCTGTTTTATTGTTCTCCCGGTTGCCCTCGAGTTCCGACTTTTGGCGCTCGTCGGACGCCTCCATCCGCTCTGTGAGGATCTCTTTAGTAAGATGGTCGCTCGCTCTTTATTCTCCCGCTTATTCGACTTTCTCGGCGTTCGGAGAAAGAATTCAGGGGCTTTAACGATTCTCGACCCCCCGACCCACGGAACGACGAGGTGCTTGGCCCGGGACTTAAAGGATGAGGCGTGATTCGCAGAACCGGAAAGTATCTGCCTTCTATTCGCGTCGAGACTCAATCCTTGAAACCTCGGGGAACATTCAGCTTCCGCGTTTTTCATTGCTCAACGAACAATTGTCTAGCTGCGATTTTTCAAAATGAATTTGATATTTAGGTAAAGGCAACCGAGGCTAAAAGTTTCTGGGCTAACTTGTTCCGACCATTATTTATAAAAAAGGAAAAACACACGATTTGTTGTCAGTTGTTTTAGTGATAAAAGTGGGTAAATACAATTTGTCGTCCATTTTTGTGGCGTTCGTGATGTAGCCGTTCAACTCGTCTCGACACAATCAACCCTAGTAGCACAAAATATTGTGTATACCCATTCATATAATATTAAAAAGGATTCAATCTTTTTTTATTTTATACTAAGTAACAAATATTTCTTTTTAAATATGCAGGAAATATCTATTTCATGTTACGAAAAGACTTCTAGACATTTCATGTTAATTCTATGACATGAAAATTGTCGAATTGATTCCACCTATTTTATACAACACACTGTGTACTGTACGTGAAAATGAAATAATAATGGATGCATTAAAGTAAATCGCGTTGCAAACAGTATTTCATTTGGCAACTGGCAAAATATATTGACAGCGGAGTGACCACCCTACGTGTTGTTTACGGAAATATTTATTGGCACTAGCTTCTAACGGAATTGAATAAATGCAAGATCGCCGTGGCTCGAACGGGACAAGTTAATTACTCTATCCGAGGCTGGCTCTTCATGGTGCGGAAGGAGGGATATTCGTGGCGGTGGACGCGTTGGTGGAGCGCTGGCAAAAGGCACCGCGACAAATCGTCGATCAGATAGAGAGGCGGCCGGAGTTCTGCGGCAACACACCGCGACCGGCAATGGCGTAACTACAACGAAACGTGACACCTGTGCAGGTCCCACACCGATGCGGATCTACAGTAGGCGCAACCGGTCGTAATGCTGATTTAATTTCAGCCGCGCGAGATCAAAATCGTAGATGTCGTGCTTTTTCCGTGGCACTTAATGGCCACTTGACATACACTCTCGTCGTACACGCTTATGGCCCGAAGCGCCGGGGCCGCAGGTGTGCTCGCGCGAGCGTCAAACGTTCGCTCGTTTCGTCAAATAAAATTAGTCTCGCGGTGACTCCGTCGGGGCCCACGTGTGCGATGCTTATCTTGACGGAGAGAATAAATTTGACCGAATTCGGCCGCAGTCGAGGGCGTAGCGGGCCGTATGTTGAACAATATCTATCAGCCAGCGATCTTCGCGGTCGTGTTCCTCGGCCTGAACACAGGATCGCGTGTTTTGTTTGTCACCGGGGATCGTTCGATGTTTTCTCCACGTGCGTTCGGGAATATTTCACGCGGAAGAATGCCGTGTTCGTTAACGAGGAGATGCGAACGAGATATTTGGGACAAGAAGGGGTCCGGACCGGAAAAAAGTGAGAGACGCCGGCGCGACGTTTTCCCGGAGAAACGTGATCATGAGTGATACGCGACAATATCCACCCCAGGCCATCGGGTAGAAATTCACTTGCCGGGGGAAATTAAAAACAGTCATCTGGAGCCGGGCCCGCTAATGGCGGACATCGTTCATGTCAATATGGACCATTGCCCGTATTACCATATTACGTTTAGGAGAGCCCCCCCACGACCCTATACTCGCCGGGTATTGCTTATAAATACCAGCAATTACAAAACGGGGGGTAGAGTCCGCTACTATTCCGTCCTCGTCTGCCTCTCGGCTGCTAGATGGAAACTCGATTATATATGGTAGGCAGTCGAGCCTACCCTCCCTCGCAATCGCATTAACGCTCAGGGTTTATCTGGCTATTTTTTTACTTTTTATCTTCAGCACGTCCGACGAGGATTGCACGGTTGCGTCGTCGTTGTCGTCGCGGCAAGGTCCTCCGCACCCCGGGATTTATAAAATTAAATTCAAGCCGAACCCGTGGTTCGCCGTGCCGCTATGTCCAATTTTAAACAACCATCCCATGGAATTGCCGGCTAACTAATACCCGCGGGCGGAAATTGAGAAAATTGCTGGGAGAACGTGATCGAGTGGTAATCGGGCCGATATTTTACGCGACGATGAGACGCGAACGCGTCTGTGGCTGCCCCCACCCCTTCTCTCTTTCGCTCACGTCCATTCTCGTGCTGGCTGGCACGGCGCGCGGCGGGGCAAACTCGAAACGATTAGTGTATATTCAGGGGGCGGAAAAAGGGGTTGATCGCTCGGCGGTGATCAGTCAGACAAGAAAAATATCGCTCTCTATACGTGACTATTTATTCTCGAGTAACATCGAGTCGATTTCGGTACGGCTCGGTGGAACGAGCCGAGCGCAAATGTAAGAACGGCACGTGCGGCCTCAAGACTTCCGATCAATTAACTCCGCTTTGAATTCGCGGCGAGCGGGGCCAGTTTTCCTGCCCGCTTACTTGTTAGCCGACGAGCGACCGCCCCCTCTCTCTCTCCCTTCTTCGCCGCCCTCGACCCTCCCTTAGCCGGTTCTTTCTCTTTCTCTACGGGTTCTCCACGGTTCTATCCGCGCGCAGCGAGATGCTACCCTCTTGGCACCCCTTCGGGAAGAGGATCGAAGCATATTGACGGGTCGACGGCGTTCGACCGTGGTACGATACACGAGCTCGAGGGTGCTCGAGGGATGCAATGGTAAATATTAAAGCACGCCGCGGAGTCATTGGGGCGGTAATGGGTGTCGCGCAGCAGCGACCATATATAAGGTTCAGCAGCCATACCTGATGATTGCGGGTAGATGGAACGAGACGGCGATTTGACAGGCATGGGAAACACTCGAAAATTTCGTGTGGCAAGACCCTACTCGTGCGACGTTCTCGAGTACGCTCATGGGAGAAAAAAAATATTTTCTGCCATGAACAAAGCTCGACGAGAGTCGCGTGTATATACTCTGTTCCGCTCTCTTACTCGCAATTGTGTTTCGTTGAAAATGTCATCGAGCCTAGAGTATTCTCGTTGCGAGATTAAATATCGTATTGCAGAATATAACATTATACCTACCGACGCGACGTTCGGTTTCGTGCCGCGACCGATTACTATGGAAAAGTATCGAGCGCGGCCCGTTGCATTATGATCCGAAGCTTCATGAAAGCCTAATAGCTTTTTAGATGGTGTACGCCGGGCACTCGAGGAAGGGAAAGAGAGGCACCATGATCGGGCATCGCAACCATCACCAATCGTCGACTGTGTACCGATCCTGGACCAATTATAACTGGTTTCGTAATTTTTGTTACAGCCGGCGCGCCGATCCCGTCGATGTAACTCGATATTATTATTACGATCGACAGTGACTAAGTGTCGAGGTATAATGCAATCGTGTGGCACGCGTGTGCACGCCGCGCGAACGGACACACAGGTAGACACGCGTGCGCGGCATTGCGTAAAAAGGCGCCTTAATAACAGCGTGCGTTTCGCAGCGCGAGGTCCGAGTAAACTTTACAAAATATCTCACCAAGGGGCCTGGCCACTCGCCATTCTCTCCTCGAAACGCAGTCGATAAATGAATCAGAAAATAACGGCGGGAGCTTCCCACACGTGGCGGGACACGTGCTCGATAATTAGATATTCTTTAGGCTGTGCATTAGTTCGCGCTCGGTATTCCATTAAGCATCGAGAGACATGCAGCACGCGGTCGGTCTCCCACCCCCGCGGGCTTTCGCGCCGAACGGACGCCAGCCAGCTTGGCTTCGCTTCCCTTAGATTTCCTTTATATTAATCGTCGACGAATTTAACGGCCGTATAGCGTGTTCCATGGCCACGAGTATCGTTTCTGTTGGCTCGAACTCCTCCACGTCTCATCTCCGATCGGAAGTCGCCGACACGCCCCCCGAGACGTTCCTCTTGGCCAAGAAACCCAACGGAAATTAATTATTGCCAGGGGAACCATCGCGTCATCCATAGGACACGAAGATGTTAAACGACCGAGCAATATTAAGGAGCGAGTGGTACCGATGCGTTTAACCTTTATTCTTTCTATGAAGTGCAAATGCTCCCCAGGCTGATTAAGACGGAAATAAAAAGTTGACGAACGGAAAGCTTCCAAAGATTTTCTTGGAACACTTGAAAACATACGGTACTACTTTTTTTATCGTGAAAAACGTGCTCTTGTAGGGTTCTGGCATTTAGCGGGGAATGGTATAACATGCTTTAGAAGATGCTGAAGAAGAACAATTTTTCATCGTCTCATGAAAGAATTATTTCTTGCAAATTAAATGAGTCAAACTGTGTGCTGGAACATACTCGTTAAAGGGTACGTAGGATTGATTTTTATAAGTAAAAAATTGTTTATATTCTCAAAGGTAACGTTAAAGTTTTTGAACTATTTTGAATTATTTTGCAAATAATAAATAATAAATGCAATTTCAGGTTGTGCATACATGATCAGCAATACTATTTAATTGATGTATACTGCAATGGAAATTGTGAGTTCATGCACTACGAGTTAGGAACTGCGATTCTATTAACGTCGATGACGAGACTTTGATTTATCGTTGGGTATATAATACGATTTTTTCCAACTGGATGTTTGGCTTGTCTACACGCAATCTGAAAAGATTGTTTGACTGACAGAATCTCCATTCGCTTACCCTTGCTTTCACGTCATAGAACCGGACCATTTTTAAACCGTATTGTGATCGGTGACAAGAAATGAACGCCATGAATCGATACAAAGAGGAAAAGGTAGTGCTGCCTGGAAACGTAAGACCCGGATAACAATAGCACCGTCTGAGCCGCGCTAAGAGAAGATTAAGTTGTATCGGTGCCGGGGCATTAAGCGTAGTGTATTACAAACTTTTAAAACCCAGGGAAACCATTAATTTTGATGATAGCCGTTGTATCAATGTATATCCCACGTGACAATGAACGCACAAGGAAAAATCATAAAAAGAACTTCAGCCATTGTCCTTTATCTAGCAACAACAGTAAAGAATTAGACTCGAATGTTTCTTGCAAACATCACAAAATGTAAGAGCAGGCAATTAAATTTCAATGATGGGGAAAGCACACGAAAACCGGAAAACCCTGAATAACATTTTTCATTGCACAGATAGATTTTTCTTTTTATTTTACTTAAAAAATTATTATTTCTCAAGATATTTTCAAGAAATGTCTTCTTGAGTGTATTTCGTATTTAATAAAAGCAGTAGTATTCGAATTGGAAAGGCTGTGAAAAATTAGATGTTGAACCAGCCAGATCAGGCAACAAATGTCTTAAGAACCAAAACCGATTTTATACCAGTGTTCAAGCATAAATATTGCGTTTTATTCTTGCTATCAGCGTATGCAAAATGAAAACGAATAATCACAATTAAAAGCATCACTTCTTTTTATCGACGGACGACCAAAGTATCTAGAAACGTGACGATCGTTCAACGGAAAGGGGATAGAGAGGTTGAAGCGATGGCGATTCTGCTCGGCGCGGCCGTAGTTAAACGGTGTAATGCAGATTAAACAGCCGGTGGATCGAGTAAATTTCACCGGGTCGGTGTAAAACGGTATTTTGTAATGTGTATCGTGGTGTGGCGCGCTCTGACTCCGAGATTAATGCCATCCCGGGCTTTACATTTCATTGGCTCGCGCGGGTCGACTACCGTTCGCGTTTATACGCGCATAAATGGAGGCGTTAAACCGACTGGCTGACAACTCCGATAATTGCCTCGGGCGTAAAACCCGTTATGGCGCTTGTTTGTTAGTTTCGCGAGCGCGCACTGCCAGTCCCCGATACACTTTTCGTCCGCTCCTCTTTTTCTCGCGCATCCCCCCAGCATCGGTGACTTACAACTTTGTCGAACAACCAGAGGAAACTTCCACCGTTTACAGGAACTTCCGGCCGTATTCCATCCGACGGGATGCACTCATAAAAAAGGTGAAAAAGAAAAACTCTACAGAAGTCTACCGTTCGACGCGTATGCCTAAACTTCTCGGGAATTGCAGAAGAACGCGCTCGAGCGTTGCGATAAATTTTAATTAATTGGCGATCTTGGAAACTCGTTCGTGTCTATCGCTTGCGAATTGAACCGAATTTATTTATTGAATGACCTTGGACTAATTATAGTCACTGAATTCCTAATGAAAGGGACTATCATTGTAGGTGTTTAAAAAAGGGTGGTTCCATTTAAAAAAGTCAAGGTGACCTTGATATCTCCAAAAAAATGACATAAAAACAACATTTTTTTTTTGCATCGTGTCAGCCCCATTGTACCATTCAACTTTGTCCTTACCATATTTTACGTATCTTTAGATACAACAAAGATATTTGAGGTGCTAATAGTTACTGCCCCACCCTGTATAATAGACCCTGTTTGATGAAAATAGAAATGATTGATTTAGCTGGATGAGTGAATTTAATTTCGCCGATGAAATCGTTACCGTGAAATTGTTTCTAAGACTGTAGCAGAAAACATCTTTATTAAACTTTGACCGACAAATTTGACGTATGACTGCTGTTATGTCGTGCGACATCACGAAGATGAATGTTTATGCGTAGGACACACGATAGGCGAGACACGACGCACACGAGTTTTCGTTTCCTAAACGTGTTATTTTCAACCGATGAGGATAGCACACGTCAATTTGGCCCCGCGACATTTACAGTTCGATTATCCTGTCTGTCATAATGACCAATTACATACTACTGTTTCTCCGATCTATCTCGAGCCCGGCGTGTATGATGAACACATGATCGACGGCAAATTACGTGCACATACACAGCCACGTAATACTGGGACAAGTAATTACCGACAGATTACCGTTGTGATGCAATGGAGATCGTGCCTTTTCTCGTTTCAGTAGACGTCGTATTCCGCGTTACGGTCGCGAGAAATTCATATAAACAATCATTGAACGTATTCTTCTTGTTTGGCCTCTGCTGCAAAATTACACGCTTCATGGAAATAAATTATCATAACGTGTCGAAACAACGCCTTTAACAGTGCATTCCCAATAGTATTTCAAGATGTAGACCTATTATTACAGTCGCGCTTCTAAAATGGCGTTCGGTACAAGACAGAACAATTTCTCATTAAAACTTATGGGTACTAAAAGTTCAATTCCAGGAAACAGAAGATTCATTAGAACATATACGAGTACGCAGCGGAGGTTTCTCGCTAATCGTTTCTCGTAAATTTCCTGAAGGGGATAAAAATATTAGCGCGGCATATTTTCTAAAATACAACGACGTTAAAAGGTCTGGGAAGGGGTGATACACGAAGATACGAATCTGAATCCACCCCTTCTCTCTTGATGCTCCTCGCAAGGGTTAAAGAAGTGTCAGGACATTAAGCGAAAGCGAGCGAGAAGGGTTAGTTCCCGGTTAACCGCATCGGTCCCCGCTCCTTTCGTCGGAATAGCGCGAACCATGCCAGCTCCCATCCCTAAAGTGATTAAAAACAATTACCGTTTCGTCGGAGTCCCTCCCTCTTCCCTCTCCCCGTAACGAGCATCCTCTTTCCGGGGGAAAGGAAGATGAAAAAAAAAGCGAACGGTCGAGCATCTGAGTCCCTGCAGGTTATACTTGGTCGAATATCCTCGACTCACCCCCTCGCTGTCATTTCCGCGGGTACATTTCTATGAAAATATTTCGCCGTAGGTAGGGTTGTCCATAGGTAGGGTTAGAAATCCAGCGCAGATCCTACTGTATATCCCGGGAGCATGGTTTCTCAGGGGTGGCAAGCCATGTACAACAAGGGGTGAAGCCCCGACAACTTGCTAGACCAGAGGGGTGGTTTTCGCGCTAAATCACGGAATAACTTGGCCGCAGATCCAGCCTGTACATCGTAGGATCGGTGAACCGTCTCGACTTTCAGCCGCGCAGAAATGCTGCACGGATTCCTCGAGGCTCTCGAAAGCATCTGGACAGAGCTAATTAGCGATCAACACCCACAGGAAGAGGTTGCGCCCTCAAGGTTCGCCCGTAGCACGTACAACTGTGATCGTCCACGGAGCTCGACCGTAACCTATTGTTGGCTGTTCCTGGGGTGACCTTTCCAGGGAACTCGTCGTGTTCATAGTAACTCGCAGGAGGTGCGTTAACGCAAAGGGTAAACTAGATTCATGATACGTTACATTCCACCATTTTTCTTGGCCACCATAGACGTGTTCTTCACCTTCGGATCGATGAAGATCTGTAAAAAATAATTGCTTCGACATTGTCCTTGACCTTGAACTTCAAGGTCAAAATTATTTTATTGTCTCAATTAGTTATGATTTTAATAACTTTTTATCCCCATGATGTGTAGAATACAATGTCTAAAAAATTTGATCTTCAAATTCAGGCCAAGGACAGTCTTGCGGTAACCATTTTTTACAGATCGTTACCTATCCGAAAAAATATACATAGAATACACAATATTCTAGACAAAAATATTACTTTACACTTTGTGAAATAGATCTCGTTCGTCCGAAACTCATTTATATGGACTCTTAACTTACTATCTAGTTATATGAACGCGTATATTCTCAAGTGCATAGAACATGTCGTGCACCGATTCCAACAAAGGCGAAAACGCGGACTGTTGTGGACAGTTGCACGACCTTTATATACGAAACCAACAAACTTCTATTATCCTAACGTCGACCTCTGTTATCGCGACAAGTAGTAGCCGCAAGGGGGAGTAGTTAGTCAACCTTTATTATTCGATGTCGTTGGTTATTCTAACAGCCTTGCACCCGGCCGTGTTCGGAAACACGATGTGCTACTGTATTATTCAATCACCCGTTTGGTTAATCAAAGACTGTTAATAATTTTTTAATTTCTTTTGCAACTATTTCACCACCCTATGCAATACGCGTTTAATTAATAGGAAATTATTTGCGAGTCTCTCACACTATATCAGAATTAAACAACGGAATGAAACTGTATTACTGAAATATTGATGTGGATCAGACATAGGTTCCGGCATAGGCCTGGAACTCGCAGGTGACTGAGGCCTGAGGGTTGAAATAGTACCCTGCTAGTCAACCATTCAGAGTTAATATATTTTTATAGCTATCAATAAACTGTTTGAAAAGTGTCTCAATGTTTATATTGAGTCGTCCCTGGTGCAGAATTCTGTAATACAATGTATAATACCAACTAACACACATATCGAAGGTAACCACCCCTAAACAATTTTGACGAAACAGCGCAGCTGCTTTCGGGCCCCATGTACCCTGGGCCTGGTCATAAGTTTCAAGCACGTCGACGGAGTTGTTCATAGAAATGGCACGTCCTATCGACGCTTTATCTTCCGGTCGAACGTTATTTTAATTTATATACAGCGATTTTTATTACGGTACTTCCGGCGGAGCGTAACCGTGCCGATTTGACGTTCGAACGTAGCGAAGCAATTTTTACGAGCAGCGTAACTCCTCTAACGACACGAAATATTTCTCCGTGCGTTATTTTGACGAGTTTTATTCAATTTTGCTAGTGAACGAACCGCTGCAGGAAAATGGGAGAGAAAGAGAGAGAGAGAGAAAGCGCGAGAGAGGCAAGCTCCATTTCCCGGAGTATTGTCGGGGAACGACACGCGTATGGATCCGAGCGGCAATCACTCTGCTGTATTAAAGTCCCTCATGGATGCATGGAATTTTGCCACGGTTTGCTCGCTGTTTACACGGAATCGGGTTCGATACTTTTCCATTAGAGAGCGATTGTGAGGGAAAATGCGGTTCTATTCGTTACACGCTTACATCGGACCATTAATTCGTCTTTCTCTGTGTAAAATAGAAACGCGTTTCGCCCAGGAGAAAATTGCGATAATGTTTGAGCTGTTATGCGCCAGCCGCAACTTCAATTTTTTTTCAACCCCCTTTGCGGTCGGCTTTTGAACACAAAGGGAACGAAGTAGAAAATGAAGCCTCGCAAACTGCACGCGTTAAACCGTGCAAAAATACTATACCGCAAGTTGCTGCTTTGTTACGCCATCCCCGTGGAATGTAATTCGATCCTCCAACACATTCCATTTCGCTACGCTCTTGTTTAACGAGAAACGTTGCAATCTTCGCCGAGCAGACGAGCAAAGAACCGGGGAGAGACTCGAAGGCGAGGGTGGTCTTCTTTTCAATTTTCACCGAACCGTCTCCAGCGGTTCAATCAATCGCACTTGGCACAATTAAATTACTTTAACGAGACCGCCGGTCCACGAAATTAACGAATTCAACCGGTCTGGCCACAGAGATTAAAATCGGTTTAACTCAACGTCCCCGGACATACCCCTTGCTTCCTTTCGTCCTCTTTTTCGCGGGGTTTCCGCGCCGTTTCGAATTTCCGGGCGTCGGCACCCCCCGCAATATCGTAAGTAATTAAACAATTTGCCTACAGATGGAGTTTTTAGCCGAAGCATTTCGCGCTTACTGCCACTCGGCTTGCCGACGCTTCGTTCGCTCCTCTCTCATCACTATGCATAACCACATTGCTCCTATATTAAAGCCGCCGACGGAAAACGAGAGAGGGACGCTGGATCGGCACGGTAAGGGGGTGAGAGAGAGGACAGCGCGTCACTAAAATGCTCGCGTGATTAAAAATGCTGTTGCGGAAATTCCAACATTCGCAGAATGTCAGGCACAACTGCCTGCGGGGGTGGTACCGGTCCTCCGCAACGTTCTCGCACGTCGACAACCTGTCGGGGTCTTACACGCGCTCAACAGTCTCTCTACACTCGAGTAATTAATCGTGAAAAGCCACACGCGTGCCTCACGGGACTGCCATTCTATTCTGAATTGCCTTTTTTGCCTGTGACCACCTCCATCTTCTAGAACCTCGCGAATATTTGTATCAGCTAACCCCCTAGTATTTTGCGAGGTTTAAAAGCACGGGGGTGGGCGACATAATGAATACACCTCGCAGACTATACAAATTCTTCGTTAATGTACAGGGTGTTAAGAAATGTTTGGTCTCGGCAAGCATAGGCGTATTCTACATCTTCGAATCGATGGAGAATTGAATTTCAAAGTCGAATTTTTTTATTGTATTGTATTCTACGCATCATGAGATTCTACGCATATAAAAATGACAAGATTGATTTTATTCAGACTCTGTGCTACCCCTATTGTAATGCGTGCTCTACTAATGATATCTATACAATCATTCCGTATAAAATCATTTTTAATATTTCAAGAATTGTAAAATAAAAAATCTGGAACCGGTCATGTCGACTGGTTGTATATTTAGTGACTAACAACATAATACAAAAATTACTGAAATGGGAGAGGACGTAGCACATGTAGAAGTTTACCAAAGACAGATTTTAACTTTGGTGGAAAAGCATCAGGTGCAAAGGCAGTTACTAGGTGGGTATATGGGTTTTCCACAGGTAATAGTCGTAAGATAACTATCGATTTGCGAAAAGAGCGCGTACGAGAATTACCACTAAGTTTAAACAGCGCGAGGGTGGCGAGTTTGCCGTTCTTTCGACGCTCAGTTACAACTAATATCTATGCACAGCGCTATCGATGGTGTTAATTTTTTACTGGACGAGACACTAGGCGGCGTCGATACGATCGCAATTTGCTTTACGACAGATCGAATGACGCAGATTAACGGGAAAGAGTGAAGCATTGGCCTGCAACAATGTAATTTTCTCCCCCCCCCCCCCATCCTTTTTCCCTCCCTTTCTTTGGTTTCCATCCTCATAATCATTGTGCAGTTATAGCTTCTAACAGTCTTTTAAAAATAGTAAAAATACAACTTTTAGTAAAGCTCAACATAGATAATAGAAACAAAGTTCTTTCTATTATCTATTTCTATTTAATGACTATGATTATTTCTATTATCTATTATCTATCGCAATATTTTCAATTTCGAATTTGGAAATATAATAAATTCAACAGCAAATTATCCCCGTTAAAGATGAGAATCTATACTATTGCTACGTCATTTCATATGTTTCTTTAAAATCAGAACTTTTATCCCCGGTCTCCCTAAACTATTGCCCTTCAAAAACCATGCAGTTGTCGGAGCTGTCCTACCCTCGACATATTGAAACAAATCGAGTTCCATTGCACTTCATAAAATTCAGTAAAAAAAGGTGTGTGTAATCTTTCAATGATCTTGCGCCGGTTTAGCGAATAAAACCGTTCCCTGCGCGAGAATCATTACCATCGTTCCAACAAACGTTAGAACATGGAGTAAACGAGCAGGGTTTTTTCCCCTGTCATCTAACCTGTCGCGGCGCAGTTAACGCTCAACCACTGTTACCAAGCCTCGCTTACAAAACGTATCGTCCATAGAGGGTACGCCTTTTCCTGCGCTATCTGAATCTTTATGGGGCAGGTTTAACTATGGGGGTAAATAGTGAGCGGGCCACGACTAGTCGTAATGGCGATGCCCGTGACACTTACCGCCCCTATTACCGCGTCCGGCCATGCCCCAAAGGGGTGAAATAATTCGCATGTGAATCGCGAACGCATTCCTCGCGCACAACACTCACGGAAAAGGTGGAGGGTAACGAACGTCTACGCGGACAGATATTTTTAATGCGATTCGGCCGCGCTTCCGCTATTCAACTGTGTTTAGAGAACTTTATGCACCCATCTGATGTCGCAAATCGCGAAACACGTACCCGTGCCTCATCTTTACTGCTGCGAGAGATATTTGGAGCGAGATAGAGTGTTGCAACCGGCGCCTCATTAACGAAGTCTTAATTTTACATTTCATCCTCATCAGAATTTTGATTACGTTTTTTTACAGTCAGATTATAAGAAAGTGGAATTGTGGTAGTAGGCGTTGTAGTTCTGAAATAAATAGAAATTGTATTAAATATTTTTTGATAACTTTCAGAAGTTATAAATGCATAAATATCCGCAATCTAGTAATACCAGAATTAGACCTCGAGGGGGGTTGTTGCTCGCTCGCTTCGCGAGCTTCGCCGGTTGGGGTTGTTGTAGCTCGCTCGCTTCGCGAGCTCGCGAGAGGGTTAGTGGTACGCATGGCTAGTAGGGCCTGAATCTATTAATGTTTTTTATTTCGTGTGTGACTCTCCACGAGCCACACAAAAACTTCCCGATTCGTTAGTTGCAGTATATTATTATCAATATTTATTTAGTGTACGTTTTGCAGGAAATGCTAAAAATTAAAGGTAATCCACCAGTATTTGATATTAGCTTCTTTATTTCACCGGATGCTACAGCGAACACGTCTTTTGCCTTCTTCCACTGTTCAAAGACTGACTCCGTGGACCGCTGCGGGTCGCCGGCAACGGGCCAATCGTCATTAATCGATTATTAATATAATCTACTACGATATAATATAATATAACGTAGTTAATAAATCGGGAAGTTAGTAATAAAACATCGTGTGTGAGGTAATCACGCGCGATAGAAAAGAAACTTATTGCAGTACAGTAATGTTTAAAAGTAAATTAAGATTGGAAATGTTAAAAAATAATCGTGTGCGTGGTAACCACGCGCGACAGAAGTGGAACTTATTGCAGTCGAGTAATGTTTAGAAGTAAATTAAAATTGGAAATGGTAAAACAATGATAGAGAGAGAGAGAGAGAGAGAGAGAGAGAGAGAATTATAGAAAAAAACAAAGAAGGAGAGCATATGGGAAATGCTATAAAGTATGTCTCTTTATGTATTTAAGTTTTTATTATTTTTTTTTTGTTTAAACCCCCCGAACCAAAAATTTGAAAACACTCTTGCATTGGGATAATTTTCGATTATTGCAAGCGGTAACATTAGCATTACTTGCATAAATAAAGAAAATGTGAAAAAAAAATTTTTATTAAAAAAATTTGTTTAAAATAAAAAAAATCTTTTTTAACTAATTACGTTTGTTTCTTAGGTGAAAAATTTATGTCTTCTCGTATAAATTACCTTGTTGAGTGAACTACTTCCGATAAAAACTAAAAAAACTAAAAAACTACTGGACCAAACTGGACCAAAATCTAATCAGCTCTAAGTTACAGCAGTGCACATCGATTGCATCATTTATCATTCTGATCCCATTGTTACTTTTTTAGAAAACGTTAACGAAAAATTTGATAACATACAAACGGTCATACGCAGACACACACACACACAAACACACATACAGACATTTTGATAAAAATAGTCTAAAATGATTCCAATGACAATGAATCGTGGACATCTGCTAAAAAATCGATTTTCGATTTTAGGGGTAATTACAATAACTTCCCTATAGAATCGGGAAGTTAATTATACTACCCCTAAGACCCTTGAAACTGTTTTGTTTATAATGAGTAATGTGTAACTAACGGAGATCTGACTTTTACCCTCGCGCGAATCAATAAAAAGCCATCGGACGATAACGCTCGACGGAAACGGTAGAAACGACCAAACCAAAGAACCTCCCAACCCCTTGACACGAAAGTACCGTCTTTAGCCTTCCATACCGTCCATAAATGTCGTTCGCCAACCCTCCGAAGTAATATTCTTACGTCAAAGGAATCATCAATTTTGCTCCTGAGTAAAAGATTGAAACGCCAGGTAGAATTGTGTGCGTGCGCTCGCGTCACCAGAGACGAAAGACAAAATTACAATTCTGTTGAAAATTCGAGATTGAATATTCGCGAGTGAATCGGTGACTACGTTATCCGTATAATTGCGAATTTCCCTTAATCTCGGGAAAGCACGATATGATTGGGATTCACCAATCGCATCCCGCCATTCGATAAAGCCCGAGAGGAGATCAAAGGCACGATCCTCAATGGATCTGCGTCTCAAAGAACGAGCTGGACCGCCTTAGAAATATTACACGGTGTGTACATTTTAACTCGTCTCGCATCTCAGAGGGGACCGAAAATATGAAAATATTTTGCATGCATAAGTAATAAGAATAAGTGAATACGTAGCGAATTTTGAGATGCATTCAACGAGGTGCTGCAAGAGGAGAACAATGGACTTTTCCTGACTGTTTTCAATAGCCAACAATATTTTTCTAGAACAAATTAATTACAATTAAACTAGTGTTAGAATAAGTTAACCATTGATGACTAACTAACAAGGGAACTTACAATAATTCTTGTCACGCTTCATGACGCAAAAGTCCTTAATAGACAAGTAATAAATGGCTGCGTCATAAGACGAGAGTTGAAGTTTGAGGAAGACTTTGCTAATTGCAATAATGAGATATTATATTTGCTAATTACTCATGCAAAGAAATTTTTTTCTGACACACGTCAACCGTAGAAATTTTGTAATAATACACGACACGAGATAAAAGACGCGATTTTCTTTCGCATCAAGAACATCTCAAGGACCTTCCGAAGCGAAGATGGTCGAGCTACGAGAAACCATGACACTGCCAAAACGCAGCGTCCTTAGCTTACGGTGCTGATACAATAGCGATGACTTGAACATGTTGGAGTTGCAACGAGGAATATAAATACTCGAACGAGAATAATTTGTTTGATTGAGTAAGTCCCTATCTATTCCCTATCTATTAATGTTAACATAATATACCTAGTTTTCCAAGGAAATCTTTTTCATTTACTAAATTTTCAATTCCGGGACAGTTGGCAACCCTAGCTGGTGGATACGAAACAAAAGTAGAAAAACTAGGAGATTATTGATCGCTTTGGACAATATTTTTCGAAAATATTAAACAGCTAAATAAAATTGAATACTAATGCTGGTATTGGGTAACAGGAACAAATGTAAAACAAGTTTGCAACAAGACTTTATAACGAAATCTTTCTGTGTTTCTACTTGATGGGGAAACATAGGGGGTTCCGGATACTCGATCGTCGGAGCTACGGATCGTTTTCGTTTCCTCTTTCCCTCCCGTCAACAGCCATTCAATCTCGAGCGCAAAGCAGACCATACAGTATTAACAAAGAAACGGAATATTAATGCGTCCGCCGCTGGACAGAGTCGCGGAAAACGTAGCGAAGCGACGACAGACGCACCGTATACATAATATTTGCATGGGAAATTAAACGACTGTTTGCAGAACGAGGAATGTCCTTCGGTGAAAAGATCGAATGGCAGCCGTTGCCGTAGGCACGGCCACGTTGAGTCGCGTCGCATCGCGTCGTGTATGTCGCCGCGCCGCGATATTCAGAGAGAATATCGTACGTGGATTCGTATGGCCGTGCTGGCAAACGGACGCCCTTATAAAGTATTCCCTCTGATCCGTTCGACGTCGAAGCATTCCCCGGGTCGTCTGTGTTTCGATCGCATGCCGAAATTTCGCTTGCCTAATTCGCGTAGTCCCGTGAAACGCTACTGCCATTTCATTTTAGACGTTCCCTGCTTAATCGAAACAGAAGGATCGAGGAGAGTGCACGCTCTATCTTTCAAGTAAAAATATTTTTTGGGAATTTCAAGTTTATCCGGTTGAAATAATTTAATACAATTTAATAGCTAATAAACTCATTTTTTAAAGCAAGCTCATTTTTTTAATGGGTAAAATCTAATGATGTGATTTACATTTGAAAGGAATTACTAATTAGTATAATAAAGAAGCTCCTTCGTTATAAGACAATAATGAAACGTTAAATAAGTATGACATCGTAGTTACATAACATTAGAGAAAATTAATTTATCTCCGATCCACAAATATTTAAAAATAAAATTTGAACTATGGAATAATTTTTTGACGTAATCTATTTCAAATGTTACATGTAGGTGTTTCGAAATTCTTACGGTACATTGTTTGAGAAAAATATATTTGAATATCGATCGTAATGTTGTTAATAATAAATGTTGAATATTAATTGATCGAACCGTAGCGCCGAGAACATTCAACATTTATTGTTTGAGAAAATGATACATTATTTTCAGGCCCCGATTTAAAGCAATATCAAATAAGTGAGTATTTCGAATGTTTCATAGTCGCGCAATTTCTCCTATTCTGATTGGCTGCCGAGCGGCAGTTAGTCCCGTTACAAATTGGCGGAGAATCATCAAGGCAAACACGTCCGAAGAATTAATTAGAATCGGAGAACAACTCTGATAGCGTTAGCAATAAAAGAATGGAAAGTATTCGGATTAATCGGGACACGAGGTGTATCGAGTGCGACTCGACTCTCGATTAATGGACGAACAGGATAGAGTCACGTGTCTCCTTTTTTCACGCGCGTATCTATTACGAATACGTTGCACGATCTAACGCTCGAACGATCGAGGCGAGAGACGATTTATCACGACACTATGCACACGATATCGCGCATCTGACTTGCAAAACCGTCGTTACTGATGTCGTACATTTTTTCCGAAAATGCAAATCATTCGGCAGAGCGGCGCGGCGCGGCGCGATGCGGAATAAATTGAAAAGGATGAATGGGGTGGCGAAGATGACATTCAAATTCGGCCGCGGAGAAAATGACGGAAATATACATATGTCGCGTACCCTTCGCGTGTCGCGCGTAATTGGCTGGTATTCAGATATCAAGAAATTGAGTTTCGCCTTCATCCCGGCCTGAACCCGGGGACATTTATTCTGAATCAACAGTCCCCCTTCGCTTCTACGGAAACACTCGCCGTTACCGTTACCATGATACTCGTCCCTCACTGCCGCACAGTGGACTGATCGAGATATTTGCTGACATTTTACTATAACTCTTGACCCGTAAGAGATATCGGGATGAAATCTCCGCTAAAACTCACTAAACAATTATTCACATCTATTGTCTACTCGTAAATTGCTTACTCGTCACTAGTACTTTTTCAGATGATTTAAATCGAAGACGTCTTTGGTTAGAAATTTGTTCGTATTTATTAACATTCGGTCTTCATATTATGAATATTTAAAAAAATAACTCTATTAAAATTACCCTAAGTAATTAGGTGATACAGAAATGCGAAACTAAAGAAATAGGAGTAGGCAGAATTAATTTCGTGTAGCCACCAAAGCTCAAAATTGACCGAATTACATCTGTTTGCTCCATCAAGAGACTCGAATCAAATCGAATGGAATCGAGTGTCAGCTGCTTTCCTGGCCAGCGTAAATAATCAAGAGAAGTGCATAGTTTGTAAACGCGTCAATATTCCTCCACGTTTATTTCTGGCTGACTTGCTGCGAATATTCGCCGGCCGGCCTCGTTAATACACAATCTGCCGTTTGACAAGCATAAAATCCGATGGTTCACAATGAAACCACCCTTTCCACGTGTCTTATCATCGGCGAAGAGCAAAAGACCCGAAACGAGTCCAGCACCGTTGACAGTGTGAATGGAGAGCGGCGAAAGTGACGAGGGATACTCGTGTTTAACACGCTGCGTCGGTGGATCAAGGCCAGGACTGACCACTGGTCAGTTCCCATAGATCGGCAAGACTTTGAATGGCGGACGAACAATGGTACACAGATGACCGGTGTTTGCCAATCATAAACTAGACAAGGGCAATCGGCTGCGATAAGCCACTCCGGGGAACAATCCTAAGTACCGTGAGACGAGTCCTGTCGTCGTGTCTTAGAGCAAACCACCAACTGACCACTGACGGTTAATTGATGCTCGTCAATTTACGAAGAGCCGTCATCAAAAGGGTTCCATTTAGCCAACGCGGCACGCATATAGGGGCGAGTGGAAACGAGTGCGAAATGGAAGAACCCAAGACTGACCGGCAGCCGGCCGACACGTGGACCCTGTCAATCTTTATTTTCTCGAAATAGAAAACGCCACTGCCGAGAAAAATGGGAGACCGCAGAGTTGGTTCGGTTCCCAGGTAGAGCTCTCGAACACAATCGATGATATTACGTGGAACATTGCCACAGTGGTTCAAAAGCTGGTCAAATGTAAGGTAGCTAAATATGTATATGAAACACAATACCATGATATCTTTTTTAATCATTTATGTACGGGAATGTCGCAAAATGTTATATCATTATTAAATTGCTATAAAAACATTTTTACTAGCAAACGTGGTCTCGAACCAGATTATTCAAATCCGAATCCAAACGTTTGGGTAATTCGTACAAAATAGCCTAAGATCGAACCTGTGCGCCGTAAAATCACTGCCAGTTATTATCTTAAAGCGAACACAATTTAAAAAAAATCCATTTATAAAATGTTATAGAATGAGAATTCTGGAAACAACTATACACCGTTGGAAAGATATTAGAAAAATTTGAAAATGATATATTATATTATTTTTTTAATCTATTTCCAATGTCCAATCCGATGTTGAAAAATCTTGATAATGAACTCGAATAACAGCCCGATGGTATGAAAAATTCCAGAACGTGGTCTCATTTTGATGGAAATCCGAGATGAAACGTCAGCCCGAAGAGACATCCCATGGTCATTATAAGAAAGGAAGTCTGAGAAGTTTTTTCAGAATCTTTTCTCCGGTGAGTGACAGACGGGCACTAAATTGACCAGTGTGTACGTATATATCGACCTTGAGGAAATCACATCGAGGGTAGTCAGACGGTATCGGCTTACCCCAATTTTACCCCAATCATTTTGAAACTCAAAACCCCGTCGCGCGGCCGTCCCTTTCCCTCTTTGTTGGAGGAATCGGACGTGCACGATGATAGAGATGATATGGAAGAAAAAGTGGGAACGGTATTCGAAGCTGCAACCGTTTGTCCACCGACGAGCGCGACTGCTCGCCGACGAAACGAAGGGAGTTTGACAAATCAGGACCCGTCAGAATTCTTGTGCGTCAATTTTTCACGAGGACGACGCAGCCAAGAACAAGAGGGACGCGTCCCGAACATTTTTCAACCAGTCGAACGGAACGAGAACGAATCCGCGAGAAAAACGGTCGCACGTGCCTCGCTCTCTTCCACCAGCTGGGAAACCGAAGAAGGAATCGTCGTCGATTTCCTTAAACCGACCTCTCGGGCTGATAATGCGATTGGTTGGTCGTGCCCTAACGCGTGAGACTCGGAAGAATCGTTCCGCGTGAATCACTCACTCGAAAACCTCGTAACCTCTGGTCCATGATGAATCAGAAAGTAGGGAAGAGTGGATCCAATGAAATCGTTCGCGTCCTTCGAATACCATGCCCAACATTGGTTATAGTAAATGTTGAATGTTCTCGGCGCTACGGTTCGATCAATTAATAAATCAAAAAACAATTTTGCAGATTATCAAATAATCATCGACGTTTCGATTCTAGTTTGAAAACCCTTTCCAACCAAAAATAATCTCTACTTATTTTCTCGAATTAACAAACAATATCGTATCATATACAATTAATTGTATTAAAATTTTTCCGATAAAAGTTGAATGTTAATATTCACATAAATGGGGTAAAAAACATACTATGGTTTGCAACACACATATAGTACATGTATCACGATGTCCATACTAAAGTATTAATTCACATCAAAAACAAGTAAGTTAGTTTTATGAACGAACACATACACGCGACAGAGTGTAGACATTGTAAAGATCGAACGTGTTAATTTATTACACAACTGCAGTCTGTTCGAACCTGACAATATCTCGTAAATTACTATCGTGTTTATTTAATTTATGCGAATCGTTGAGATGGGTAATTGCGAGGCGCGAACAATGCCAAACTCCCACATAAAATGTTGTAGTCTCCAGTCATTAACAGAAGCTGACTTGCAGAAGCCGAAGAATCATTACCCGCTTAAAAATTTTAATTACCCCTAGCACGCCGAGATGCTTGAAATCTGTCTGGTCACGATAAAAGTAGTAAAATCAACCGGGTATGTAATCTGCAACTGTCTCTGTTTCTCTGCCAGACACCCTTCAGTGGATAAATCGTAAAACGGAGAGCATGCACGGGCGTTAGACGGGGGCGGAGGGGGGGCTAGTCGGTCCCCTTCGATTCCATTTATTGCGGCGGGCTTCTGTCAGCTCCTTAGGCTAATCGCGACTCTGGAGGATGCGAGAGCGGCGTACGAGGCCAGGAAATGTAAATTAACGTCGAGTGCGGCCAGGTAATCACGGTCGGCGATAAAAAGGTGATAAACGAGCGAAACGCAGCCGGGAGCTGCGATGCTTATCGAGTATAACTCCCTTTTTCGAGCCACCGAACGCCATAGAAAAATCCTGGCCGCGTTTATGTCACTGCTTCACCCTCCCAACATTTACACAAACACGCGGGTCACTCTTCCACGTGTGCGTAAACATGTGTGTGCGTGCGAAGCGCAACCAAGTGCATCCCGTGGAGTGCGTTAAAGGGACGTCGTTTTCGGCTTTACTACGGCGGAAGGGTTTTCTGCTCCCTCGTCGCCGATGCTATCTACCGCGAGGAACGAAACAAGCCGGGTCGGGCCTCTCCGCGTTACCTACCTGACGCATTACGCCACCCCAAAACCCAAATAGCCTTCGCTTGTTCTCCTCTCATTAACGCCACGATGAATCCATTCATCGACACCGTTCACGGCGATACTCTCCCACCGGTGCGGCTCGAACCCGCACGAAAATGAAAAATGAACTGAGATTAACGCGTGGTTGCCTACCGGTAGCCGACGCCAGGCCCCGACTGCGTCCTACGGGCTTCCCGCGAGGAAATTATACGTCTCGACTACCATAACGAGATTTCACGTCTCAAGATCGATGGGGATCTGCTCAAAAGTTATCGCAAAATTTTACTTTCCCTTACCGTAAAATCTGAGTTAAAAATTCGGTATTTTTCTTGTATCGTGTTCTACTCATAGTACTTTCTCCCATTTATCTACTCTCTGCTTTCTTAAGAGTTATTATTACTAATATACATTTTTCTAAATGTCTGTACACTGAAAATGGAGAATAGCACCATTATCTGTGAACTATTTTCAAGACGGCTGATAACTGGTTAAGAGTCGAAATAACTATATGTATTAACACTAAACGTACCACGATCAATCAAACGACCGGTTCTAGATATTATATTTTATAATTATTGAAATTATAAAGATGCTTTCGAAGAAATGATTTAACAGAAAAATATCTTTATTAGAACATATATAAGAAATATATATATATATATATATATATATATATATATATATATATATATAAAGTACATATTATTATTTTTATAAGGCAACACGTTCTTGTTATTTTTATAGCTAGACACGTTTAGTGTTAAATCTAGACTGGATCGACTGTATGATCTTCTGTAGATCGGCAGAAACGGAACAACAAAAATGCTTTTGGCCATGAAGGGTTAACGAACGAACGGAACAAACGGGTGGGGATGTTGGAGAAGGATCAGGAACTAATATATCCACCCCTGATTCTAATAAAGCCGGGAGGCCGTGACGCAGACCAGGTAGAACAAGATACGGAATCGACATTAGTCGTTAATGGGGGAACGCTGGTTACCGGTCACACCATCGTGTCACGCCATCGGGGCAGTCGGCAGGACCCCATCGTGAGAGCATCTCTGTTCCGAAACACCATAGAGACTATTCACGAGTGGGGTGAAGGTGGCAGAGAGCGAGAAGGGGACCCCTATATAGGCGGGGGGGGGGGAGGAGACACGCGACTGCTTTATAGCGAAGCGACGAGGGGGCGCCGAACAGGGAGGGACGCTCATCTTTTGACCACGTCGACGTACCTCGGACCACGTGCTTTTCTCTAGAAGCCAACGGACCAAAGTTACTCCGGGCCCTGCCAAGGAACGGACCGGACCAATGGGTTTTTTTATTAAACTGTAGAACCCCAAATGGTATTATTAGCAGCATGCATATGACTGTGCATGCCAACATTACAAAGATAACTTGTAAACTAAGATTGAGACAATATAATGAACATTTTCGAGTACAGCGCTGACATATTTGGTTGGGAGTTGACTCGGAATAGTTTCCGGCTAGAACATTTCCAACCACAGTGGCATCCTTGCTTTCTGGACTCAGCCACAGTTCCACCAAAGACAACATCAATGTGGATTTCATTAAGTAGGGCAGAATAGATATAATTATAAATATTGTAACAGTTACAAGAGTATATACAATCAGGTAGGTAACCGTGGCCCCTTAAGCAAGGAAGCAACAATCGATTGCTAAGTTTAAGTTTCGAGTTACGGGTGTCAATAACTCTTTCAATCCTGGTAACAGTGTTATGAAGGACCAATGGTTATTGTGATGCGCGGGAATATATTTATATCGAAAACACGTATTATTTTTACCGCGTTACTAACCTACTAGTACCTACAAAGATACAGCGTTTTTTTATGCTTATCATGCTACCGGACCGACCCGACCTGACCCGACTGGACCGGACCGTTTATGTACACGCGGACTGGGAGGGCCGAGCAGCCAGAAGCATTACAAAACGCAATTTCCGGGCGCGGCACTGGGACGATTTCTCGTGGTGAGCACGAATCCGAGGGTGAACGGAGAAACGCAGGACGGTGGATTGTGGACTGTGGATGGGCAACGCGCGTTTTCGGGCTTGACATCAATCGAGCGCGAACGGGGGAGAGCCTTTGGTGTCGCCCGGACGGAAGCCTGTACAATTAATATTCGTCGATCCTGCAGGCCGCCATTCACAGCGAAATCGATACGCGAAAGGGTGAAAGGTCTTCCGAATATATTATTTCTCCCCTTCTGCAGAACGAGTTCGCGAGTCAACTTTTATTAACCCGTGTCAATTAACACTGTGCGTTCTTATCACCCCCCCCCCACTCAAACGTAGAATCAAATTTTGATAAACAATAAAAGCTTTTATCTTGAATGAGAGTAATGAAGACCACTAATAATATGAACAATATGTGCTATTTTTCATCGGAGATGCCCCACCTAATTTCTGGGTTAATGCCGAATGTTTTTGATGATCATAAACAAGTCTCCGTATTCAACCGCAAAATAGTTTTGTAAAAAAAATTTCGCAAAACATTTATTTAGACTTGTACGAATACTCACATTTTTTTAAAACAATCCGATTACTGTATATATTTTATTTTTCGTTCAAAAATTTGGTATTTTCACAAACTTGACGGTCACTTCACACTTCAACTTGTAAATATAAATAACTGACAAAACAGTCAATCGACTATGCACTGTAATGACAATTATGAAGTCATAAACAAAGATTGAACTAAATTGAATATATTCGACAAACCTACCGAGAGGGTTAAATAATAAAAGAAATTTAAATAGACACGCATCAAAGAATTACACAGACCCAACTTTAATAACGGAGGGTTAAAATTGAAGATACTATTCCATCCCCGTGAATGAATGTTTAAGAACTGGCAGTGAGGGAGAAAGTCTATAATCCTGTTGAAAGCTGGAACACGAGAAGGATACTTATCAGACGACATGATTCGCAGCTCGAGTGAAACATGGTTCGGGAATTGCCCTTAACCGGTGGTTGCGATTTCATCGTCGCGTTTTTCGCGACAGCGGTTAGCCAGGTTAAATTAAGGATTGCGAGGCTCGCGACGAATCACATACGGCGGACACGTAAAGGCAAATCGAGGTCTAAGAATTTCAGCCTGGGCACGTATTGCAAAGGCCACGAAGAAACAATAAGTTGCACGTGTCCGAGTAGTTTAACTTGCCAGGCACCGTGACTCCCCGCAGAAAAGGTAACCGATGAAAAACGTGACGGTGTGTTGAGCATAGGGGCTCCGCGCCAGCGCGAGAGATCTCTGGTAGAATCGCGTTGCCGCCGGTAGAATTATATCGTGTATAGCCGGCCGGCGGCAACGCGATAAGTATACGGTAGTGACAGACGACGAACAATGTTCGGTGCGTTGCAAAACTGTTACCCCAATGCCGAGGAAACGAGTTGGTCCCGACGAGCGAGCGAGCGAACGAACGGGTTGCATGGGTTTTCGCAGTGAATTATGGGCGTCGTGGGTGTGCCCTACCGCGATACGTCAGGACAACGGGACAAGAATAATAAAGTAAAACGGGGAAGCAGATAGAGAAGGTCGTCGTTTATACCTAGACACGATATAATGACTCCGTTTCGCGATTGCATCGATCTCCTAGCGGCTCGTCGTGCGTTCTAATGGAACGATTGCACCCGCAATTCGCCGATTGGTCGTAAATTCAAGGCTTGGTGTCATTAGGCGCGCCATTAAAATTACTATTGTTTTCTTTGCACGAGCCTCGAACCCGACCGGCACACGTGCTGGCCTTCCAATGCCAAATCTCGCCGTAAAGATTACCCCAGGATTAAATTGGATTTTTATCTGTCTCCTATCCTACCTACTCGACCGAGTCGGTAGCCGGTGCTACGTTTACGTGTCGGTGAACGACTCTTAACCAGGTCGATTGTCCAAAAACGATTCCCGGTTTCGCTGGCATCTTTAGGAGACAAGGGGGCGCAATAAAATTGGCCGTGAAGCGAATCGATTACGATGCAGCTTTGCTTAATAGAATCCTATCCCGTGATGAGCAAAGGTGACGGGAACCGTAGGAAAAAGAGCGTTCTCACGCCGGAAACTTTAACTCATTGAGCTTTCACCCCTCTTGTCCCACAACCCCTCCCGAGAACGACCGACTAGGAAGTATTTATTAGATTGGAATCTAAACGCCCCCAAAGAGACCTAAAAGCGTATTTCCTTCGCCGTAGGTGGTTTCATAGACCGAGCGATCCCTTCAATTGAACGACCTATAGAGACCGGTTGTTCCTCCTCGAGGGTCCTAGAAATTAGCGGGTGCGACTTTATTGGCTTGTATCACGGAACCGTTGAGCCGGATCGTTGTCTGTTCCTTCATACTTTTTTCCCGCGCGGATTCGTGGCCGTTGAAACTAACCTTTATGTCTTCCTACCAACGTAATAAAATAATAATTGCCCTTAATCGCGACGGTAGGATCATATTTATCATATTGCCCCTCCGAACACCGTTCTTTCGACAGCAACGATTCCAGGTAACGCCCCGTCGGACGTAAACACACGTATTTTTCACCGCGAATTCGCTAGCAGATGTTGTCCAGATATTCGAGCTCGCCAGACGAGTATTTAATTCGATACGAGCTCGTCGAGTGGCTCGCGAACTCGCGTTTGATAATAAATGAATTTATCGATCACTGCGATGCGATGATGCGTGCGGCCGCGCCCGGACGCCGAACTCGCTGCCATTTATTTACCAAAAAGCTGCGGCAGGACCGCGTACACGCTCACGGCCCGAGAAAAACAATCGGCATCAACTGCGGCCGACTCATCGACTTTCGATAATGTGCTACACTCAGTTGTTCGTTTTGCTTGTATCGTAGAATCACGATTACCCTAACGAGCGAAAGAGATTTGTTAATAAGATTTGTTAGAGTGTAATCCAGGTCGTTTGGCAATCCTAGTCGCAGATTCAATCTGTAATGTATTTGGGAAAAAACAAAATGTATATACCCCACGATGTAGTCCGAAATTGAACAAAGTATATTATACAAATTTTGTGTTGTGTGCGATTGCCAGAACAATACTGCTGGTAATCGCGCGATCTACTTTAATCTAACCACCGCTTATGGTTGTAGGTACACCTCACAACCCGTGCACCAAAGGGTTAAATTTAATTACAAAAATGTAGATAAATAATATGTCATAGGCTAGTTGCAACTGCACGAATAAATCGAACAATACGTTAGAATATCTTTAGCGAGATAAGAAACTTGTCCTTCTAAAACTGAAGTAGAATAAGTAAGAGGATTGTTGGTAAGGGAAGAAGGATCGCTTGGCGGCATACACGAAATAAATCAAACTGATCGTCGACGGCTGATGAGCCGTCATTTCCCATCATTAAAGTCGAGAGACCATGGCCAGCGGAGCGGAAACAGCCGATTCAAAGGGCCACGGGCGAAACGCATCCGTTCTGCTCAATTTCACCGATTTTCTGTCGCCTTTGTATCGGTTTATCTATTATCGAGGCAGTAGTGGCGATCATTAGTATTAGTGTCAAACAGCGGGGCATTGTCGAGCGTATTTATGACTAGTTTACCTGGGGCTTGATCGATCTTTGTTCGATAGGCTGTGCGCCTCGCCTCGTTCTAGCGGCGCGACGATAGTTGAAGCTTTAACCAATGACCGTGCTGAACCCATGAACCAGAATACGTGCTTACAGTTATTATTTATCGTACGGTGTGCTCTACGCGGAAATAAGAGAGTGCTAACGGTATCCCCCGAGTTTACGATCTTTCGGGTACGTACGGCTACGGAATCTATCGGCTGCCGAGCTTCTTGACAAATGACCCGCAGCGCTGTCTACCGTGGCGAACCCGGTCCACCAACGGGTGGCGTGTGTACGTGTGGTGCCCGTGCATACGCGGCGCGTACTCCTCGCGAACAAATTTATTTCGGATGATTTAAGATTCGCTGGATATCTGCCATTTCCGTTTCACGTCGTACCGATTACCATAAAGAAACGAGTCCGACGAATAACGCGGGCCTCGGCCAGCATCAATCATCCGACTCCGATTCCGAATAGTCTACAACGACGGAGGATGATTAATTCCTCTCGCCGACGACCGTCCACTTTACATAGTCTCGCAGGAGCTTGTATCGCGGTGAACAATCCCGGTGACATAATACGCTCCGTTTCTGGGAGTATACTCGGTGTTCTCTTTTCAATAATTCAGAGGGAGGAGGAAGAGAGAGAGGCAGAGTGAGCGAGGGAGAAAAAAAGGAGAAACGTCTCTCCTGTCTTTCAGGTGAAGCCACCTGGTTGGTCGAGTGCCGTGTGAACCTGTCCAAGATAGAGTGCCGCTCGAAAAGACACCCGAAGGGTAACTGTTTGTACAAGCACCCCGGTATTTTTATCCGAATGACGGTGACTCATAAAGATCAGAGCTCTCGCATGTCCCCTCGCTGTTCCCTCCTCTCACACATACTCGCTTTAACCACGCGCACACACCCTTGTAAACTCTCCCTCTCTCTCGCGATTCCTCTTTCTCTTCTCTCTCTCGCTAAGCGTATTCTATCTTCCTCTGTTTCTCTGGAGCACCCGCACCACTGCATACACGCACGCACACGCGAACACGACGGACACGAACGATAGACGGTGAAACGCGCGAGGTTGGAAGCATCCTTGAATGTGTACTTAGCGGCAAAGAACACACTCGCCTCGCATGTTAGGATAGAGATTATGTCGTCCAAGGAGTCTATAGTTAGTTAAGGCTACTATTCTTCGGCTGGGTGGGCCTTTCAACCGCCGAAAACGCTGTTCAAAAAGCGCTGCGCAGGCGCTGCGAGTCGCGCGTACCCGGCTAACAATTAGATATTAATTCTATTCAATCCTCTCGGCCGGAACGCGCCGCCGCGCTGCTTCTTCTTCCCCGTTGAAAAGGAGACCACCGGATTAACCTCGTCCCGCTTTTCTATCTTTGGAATCGGATTCCGTCGCGCGGCGTTCTCTATACAAGACGAATTTGTCGGTTTCGATGAAGTCGCGGTGGACGTGGAGGAGTATGTATCGTGAATGCCGCGCAAGGAACCAGTCATATAGGATTTAATTTTATCGGCGCAACGGTGAGATCGTACTCTACACACTATAGCTAATTTGTAAGAATACCCAAACGTTTCGATTCAGATTTCAATCATTTCGTTTAGGGGAGGCAGCTCCGATGACCTTGACCTTGACATATATTATCGAGGACAACATTCTGAACAACTTTTGTCATTACAACTACCCGGCGCTCGCTCTTAGTATCCGAGATGTTTGTGAAAGACTATTGCAAATACTGTATTGAATTTTACGTATTCTTCCGCATTCCGTGGCAACGTAAGCCTGTTCCGGTGAGGCGTTTGTTTACATTTTGCCGTTGTTGAGATGAGAGAGAAAACAGGGGGGCGGAAAGGGCCGGCCTGAGTCGCCATTCGAGTACTAAGGGATGAAACAAAGTGATTACAAAAAGTCCGGTAAACTTTGGTAAATAAGTTCTCAAACATATATGTGATTAGCTATGCCAAAAAAGGTGTTCACAACTGGGTGATTCAGGAAAACAATCGTGTAGACACAAGGCACGCGTTCTTGCCTACACGATTGTCCACTCGTAAAGAAGTAAATAGAAATATTTGGTCCGAGAGAGGAGAGGTGGAGGCTCGAGTGGTGTTCGCGCGTCGACGGCCGATGCTTACAAAAATATATCGTTGTCCATTGAGACGACGCCACTTAACACAAGAAAATAAACACGCTTCTCACGAAATTTTCCGACAGCCTTAACGACAACGGTTTTCGTCGGTGGCGCTCCATCAAAATGGGAACTGCAAAAATATAATTATACAAAATTTATATAAAATCCAAGCCACAATAATTCATACGAAAAAATCAGAAAGTCAAACATGATTCGCTGGTGTATTCAAATTTGAAATTGGTAAACTTACGTTTAGGGGAGGCAGCTCTAGTAAGTTTTACCTTTAAATTGATCGGGCTGATTCGCTGGAGTTATGCTTGCAGTCCTGGGCGTCTGGTTTACGTCAGCATAACTAGAAGAAATTGGTGGATCTTCGATCCTCTTATTTCCAGTGTGTAATACAGGTGGGGGTGAGTCACTGTCCCCGAACACAGTTGCACCATCTCGAGATCGCGGTAATTGACCGAGCCCGGGGGAAGGAACTGGTGAAAAACAATTTTTTATTCTATTCCCCCTTACGAAGATGAACGAGGATCGAATGGCGGCGCAATGGGAAAGGGTCGCCGCGTTTTCATGGCAGCAATTTTTCGGAAAAAAAGTGTCGGACACATGGCCAGGCCGAGCGAAAGGGCGAATCGTGGCCACGAAAATGGCACGTTTTATGGTTTTATAATGCGAATGGTTGACCAGGGGACACGTGGGATGAGACGTAACACATGGCTGCTCTCGTGTCTGCTTTTCGCTTTCCAGGTCGCATGCGCTCATGTATATGTATAGATATTCCCGTGTAGGAGCACGCGAGCAATGGGGTGACCAGTGTTCGACTGTCCACTACGAGAGAGACCGGGTAATGAGCCGTCACGTAGCCCGGTGCCGTTCCCCCAATAAAATCTATATCAGAATCCAGACTGGGGCTGTTCTGTTTTTTTTTTGCTCGCGGACCGAAGCAATACATCATTTCTCTGCCGTCGTCGCCGTAGAGTACCACTAAGCTCACTTATTCCTTCCAGTCACGGCCTCGCGGCCGTTTCGCCGTCCGGGATTTGATTTATACGCTGTCCTCCGTATCCCTGGTTGTCACTCCGGACTCGAACACGATTCCCGATATCGGAGGAGCTTTAAAACGTTTACCAATCATCGACCCATTCGATGGGGTCAACCCATTCTCTTCCGCCTGTTGCCCTTTTACTTTTCCCTCAGCTCAGTCGTAAATGGGTTCTCGTGTTTCAGGTATAGACGCGAGTAATGCCAAACAAACGGAGAAAATATCCACCTAGCGGGGCAACGTCGTGGGAGAGGAGTCTATATTTACGCGGCAGTGGTTTCGACTTTTTTACTAGCACCGTGGCCCTGCGGTTGTATCACTGTTATATTTAGGGAGCGGTGCCACGAGCACCACCACCATCACCGCCTTGTAACGTGTCAGATGCAACGACTCGTGCTTGCCTTTTTATCGAAGGGGGTCGAGACCCTTCGTAAACCGAACTATTTCAGGTCGCATGGGAACCTCGTTTAGCAGGTGCCTCCGGCTGATTATAAATAATCAACGTTTCGCCTCTTGCCATGGAGCTCTCTCTGCCTCTTGGCTGCGTGATATACGGTACACTTTTAATTATTCAAACTTGAAATGTCCGGAAAATACTGGGCCGAGATAAATCCGAAATTTTTTCGGGTGGTTGCACACGTAGGATTTAGATAAGACGAATGTGGATAATGCAGTTGCTGATAAGGTAACTCACCAATCAATGAAAAAGTGGGAACATATCAACCATGAGCCGACAATGCTCAATGGCCTCTCTGTAGAGTATTACATGTGGGGAGTAGTCGAGGCAAAGATAAATACAAAGCATCGCAACACCAAATACTCCCCAAAGCCCACTATCTGATGCGCTGATGAAAATGAACGAGATATTATCGAAATAATTTTCCATATGTACCTACCATATACTAATTGAGGAGCTAGTTCTAATTGAGGATACTAATTGAGGATACTAATTGAGGATACTAATTGAGGATACTAATTCGAGGACTAGCTCCCAGGTAGTACCTACGTAAAATATATAATGTTACAATCGTTGTACAGTAACAATGTAGTAATTTTCACTAAGAAACAAAAAACATCTGTCCTCAGCGTATAGCTAGAGCACTCAGTTCTCAAAAATAAGACAAAATATAAAATCTGTCGTTGAAATAATTATGAGCGTCACCGTGGACACTAACTGGTGTTAATGAGCTGAGCGCAGCACACGAATGCTACGAGTGCGTGTAGCCACGCATTGATATTTGTTTATTTTGCTAAGGCATATACATATATCTGCCAGCGTGACACGAGCAGCCGGCATTCGTTGGAATAATAAAGAGACAGAGACGAACCAGACGAATGAGGAACGTTGGAGGTTGGGGGGCAGAGGTCGAAAGAAAAATGTTTTAGTTCCAGTATCGGTGTTCCATTAGCGATCAGTGATTCGATGTTTGAGAAAAAATAAAAACGTGGTAAAAACGGGGTGCAACGTCTGTGGAGAGGCGGCGGATGATCGAGATGTCGAGCTAACGATCCGGAGCAACCGGTGAATCGGCTTCCAAGTGAGCGAATGGACTCTGAAAGCCCAACGGGTTTCAACAGGTGCTTTCGCGGACCTGAAGTATGCAGGTATGCAGAAGTAAGCACTCGTCTCTTAAAAACCTCTTATACGTGCACACTCCACTTGTACACAAAGCGGGCCCGTATATTTCTCCTTTCCGCCTCGAGGGCTCGCAGAGACTCTCTCCAAAAGTGTGCGACGCGGTACCCCTCCCCCTCCTGTTTCCTCTCTCTCTCTCTCGCTTTCTTTCTCTCCCATTTTTTGATCTCCTCTCTCGTTCTCACCGGTGCATGTGCAACCCACCGAGTATTGTCATATTCCCCGTGGCCGTAAGGGAATTTGAAAAGGACCATCGTGAGGAGAAACGTTTTGCGGTTAATAAGCTGTTGGTAAAACATGGTGGCCATTAAACGCGAGTTTTTATTACATAATGGAACTCGAAGGCTCCTTTCGGGGGTCGTGCGTGCTTTAAGTGTTAAGTTTGCGGTTATAATAGATCTCGGCCGCCTCCCTCCCCCTTGCCGCCCCACGCCCCCCCCCCCCCCCCCGGGGGGCACGTTAAGTGCTGCGACAAGCATTCAGCGCGAACGATTCGGATTCCGCGTCGCCGCTTGAGACACGACGAACGTTGTTGGGCCTTTGTGCCACCACGGTGCCCTCGACGCTCGTAACATGCGTACTTGTTCGTGGGACGGGTGTGTCCACGGTTCTCGAGGCGGGTTACCTTTTGGTTTTCTGGCTTCGGAAGAGTGCTAGAACACGGAGGGCGGTTCAAACACACTTTCAATCCTGAGAATACACCCTTTAAACGAAACGCGAGTGTATTAAATATATGGGATCAAAGGACACCGAATATCGCGCGCGGCGGGTCGGTTATGTCAACGCTGACGGAAGTTCAAAGAGGAAAAAACTGACGGACAGGTCCGACCGAAGAAACGCGAAATATGGATTTCCGGTCGGAACGTCTGGTCCGGGTCAATTCCCTTCGAGATCACTCCAGAATCAGCTTCTATTCTCCGGAATACTCGAGAAGATTAGACTGTCACAAGCTTTTCCACGTTTCCAGGTTCCACAATAAGCCGCGCAGCCGCGTGGAGGGCAGCCGCCCCCGAGGGTGGATGCATCGAGTGACCGTATCCACTCGAAACAAAAATAATTCTGGCTTGGGGAAAAGAAGAGAGAGAAGAAGAGAGATCGAGTGAGAAACGGCGCAAAGAGAAAGAAAAGAACATAGGGTGGAAGAGAAAGAGAGAAAGGCGAAAAAGGTATAGAAAGCAGGCGGCGGGCGAGAAAGGAAAGAGAGAGGGAGAGAGAGAGAGAAAGATACGTAAGCCCCTCGACAATGGGGAAGATATTTTCTCTAATGAACCAAGACGAGTGCACTCCAGTGCCAATTACACTTCAACCGCGTTCTCCGTATTTCGCTCTACTTGACTTCTGTCATTTCAAAGCCAACGAAATGTTGGAGAGACAAGGGCGGTGGGAAGGCCCGGGGGAGGGAGAGGATCCGCTTGCGATCGATGCTAAGCCTCGTGGCTTTCTCGTCTCGTTCTGAGCAATAAACCGTGAGACGAGGAACCGAGGCGGAGAGATAAGCCAGACAATTAATTCCTAAGACGAATCTAAAGACGAAGAAACTTCGGCGATCCGCTTCTGGCACGAGGTATCGCCTTTTTAGCCAACCCGACGAATGCCCGCCTCACTAGGCTCGCTAGACTGAACAGTTAAACGACCTTCTCGAGGAGGAAATTGCACCAGTCAAAGAAGAGATTAATGGATTCTTTTATTATTCATTAATCCACCATTTACGCGCGAGACACGGAATAATAGCTTTCTGAAAGTTGCTTTTATTTCGAACGAACCCATAGACCATGTGCCGAGAGAAAGTCCGAGGACCAAATTTCAAGTTTTTAGGATTCGCACGCTGTTTAAGAAGTTACGCCATTTTCATATAAGGATATTCAAATGTTACTCTCTTATACTGTAAAAATTAACTTTTATTTTTCTTCCTGTTCTGAATCTCTGTCAACTGGGACGCAAATACAGCATTGCTAACTCTCCCTTGTCCAGTTGTCAAGTTCGATTTTCTCGAAAACATAGTATTCAATGAAGAAATTTTATTCCATATTGTCGACTTACTTTCTCATGGATTATCAACCCTCCACCAAGAGTTCTGCCGAATATGATACACCATGTTCAGAATTATATCCAAGGACAATTTTACAAAGGTGTAGAACCACTTGAAGAAGCCGTGACAACACATTTTGTTACATCCTGTACATCTACAAAAGTTTTCTTAATTAAGATTTTTTATTCGATTGACTTCAAGACAATATTTCGAAGTCCGCTTATTCGCCTATTGACGTTTGTCTCAATTACACAGACTGTCTCTCTAAACACGCTAGTAAGGCTCAATCATACAAACAACAAGAGTATCGCTTATATTATTTTTGTTATCCGGGCAACGCATTGAGCGATAATTACACTTGAAGCGAGGAAGGTAAGTGTCGGTGAACAAGTGAGTTTGAATCCAACGTTATCAGCGAAGCAATCGTAATCAAAACTAAGCGCGCCTCTAATTAATGCGGAGCGTATAGTTCCGGTTACCGAAACTAGACGGGCCGATCTCGCGACGACGACTACGACGACAACGACGACTGCGGTCCGTCTTAATTTAGCATAGATTACGTAGATCACAATAAACCAAGTTGATAGGGTCAGTCCGAGCAGTAAGCCTTGATTAACGGATTTAATTATGGGATTGTGTGTGAGGGCAGGATTGCAGCGGTCATTATAGGTAGAGGTCTTAGTACACTCGGTATACTGTACAGCCTACATCCACCCATGGTACACCATGGCTCAGCCACGGTGTGTTCATACTCGGCTCCCGTCCCCATGGTCAACGATAGTAGGTACCACGATATCCATTTCACCGGCATGATTTCTACCATGCGAAAGAAAAGAGGAAAACAACGCGAAGAGAGATAGAGAGAGACCTCTAATCGTTGTAAACGTATTACACGCTTGGTTCGAACGGTTTCATAATGGAGCCGTTAGCCGCGGTATCAATTTTCCTCTCGGCCCGATCGCTTTTACCGGTTCGCACCTTCAGCGAACCGTGAAAGGAACAAAAAGATCGTTACAAAATCAGAGGTGTGTCGCAGTACTGGCAACTGACAATCGCGGTCATTTTATCCATCCTATACGTACATGGTGAAAGAATAATGCCAAAACGGACATTTTTTCTTCGACGTGTTCATAAAATGTTTCAATATTCATTTCTGTAGTTATACATCCATTTTTTTTATTAAGCTAAAATAGGATTTTATTGGAATCTAGTTATTTTGTGCTATGTTCATAAATTTTATTCCTGATGCTAAGTATGTAAGGGTTAAGGCTACTATATACTAATGGAGGGACTTGAGACTAACTCATCAGCTTTTTCATTATCGTGAATGCCCAGATGGCACTTATACATCCATTATTATTTGTCTTGTGTATTTACATGAACTGTGTATTCTGACAAAACGACAATTAATTATTGTACGACACAGATGCACGATACAGAAAAAGCAGCGTGTTAAATAAGAGAAGCATGGCTTGAGCTTATTCGAATAAAGAAGCAGCATTGTAAACTTGATTGTAGCCTGATTGTAGCACAATTTTCGTTGCACCCTATACACGGTGAAGTTCGTCGAGGCATATTACGTGACACGATACCGTAGACTCCTCCCGTGGTCCACGGGGAATAAGGTTTTAGAGTTGAGCCCTCCATCCTCATCCCCACCCAATCCGTCCTCCTTACTCAACCCTCTCGCAGAACCGAGGACGACGGCTATAGGAAAACGGACGAGCGCGAGAGATAATTAAGTCCGTAATTAAAAGACGGAATCGTGGCAAAGCCTTTCACGGTAGCTAAGTGACAAAAGCAATCGATCAAAGGGACAACCATGGAGTCGATTCACGTCGAGACGTTCGATGTGTACACGGGACGGCAATGTACGTGTTCGGACCATTAAGGCCTCCTATCATTTGTTACCATCAGGGATCAGTGTATCCCTTAATACCATGTTTCACGGGTCCGCGACTTTGCTAGCAGAATATAAGCGTATTAACCAAAGTATTCAACGTGCGCGCGCGCTCGCTCGCTCGCTCGCGTATTGATTCCCTCCGCCCGAAAACGGACACCCTCCGAAAATCGTCGTTGGGACCCGGCATTGAAATCAATTACGCGTTGGTACGGCTACGGTTGAAAGCGTGCCGAAAGCACGAGAGACACACCGGAACGGAAATATTCCTCGAGGATCTCGATCGCAAAGCTCTTCCTCAAGACGTTCACTTTCCATGAATCCGCGTAGACGCTCTTAGCAAGTTCGTGGAGGGGTTCTTCGGTTAAATGAAATCACGGTCAATCTGACATTATGTAAATCGGCGGCCACTATCTGGTCAGCTTTGCATATGAATACCAAAGGGACAGAATACTTACGAGAACGTGTACGACCTTAAGATGATGCTAATCAGTGCTCCTCCGAGGACGCTGGCCGAGGACTCCGTCCACGGTTCGTTTGGTTTAGTGGTTTCGAGGGTCAGACTCTAGTCAACGATACCGGAGAGACTGCCTCGGTACGAGTGAATGGCAGTGAATGGCGTCGGACGGTAAACGGGACAAAAGGATGAAATTACTTTACGAGCTCGTGGTGCGCTTGATAATTTTCTAATAAGGATTCGGATTGTCTCGGCTTGAGATTGAACCCTCTACGAAATGTCCTCTTGGGTAGAGTAAACGGAAGCTGTTGAAACGAAACAGTCCATCTGGAAATAAACCTCGAATTCAAAAATCTCATTGATATATGTAAGCAAGGGTTGTTGGTTTTCCTGGGTATACTTAGTTCTATTTGCCATTTTTTATTGTAGTATTAAAACACCTTGTTCATGATGCTGTGTTTTCTGATTAGAAGAACTCCACTCGTAATCCTCAACAGGAACGTGGAAATATCGCATAACAATAAATTAGAATGCGCCGCTATGCGAGCAACGATGCGCCCCGAGTATTTTTATCGGTGCATTTGCGTTTTGCATGGAATCTAATACAAGGTGGTAACTCGTGTACCGAGCGCCTTCTAATGTCACCGCGTGGTTTCGATGACTAGTCTGAACCGAGTAATCCTACGGGGTAGCACCTACTCGAAAACCTCGAGGCCGGGTATGTATTGTCCGACGGCGGATCGCCGCGATTTCCTAAATTAAATACGGCCGGGCGACAATTATTGTCCGTTTATCGGCAGCAACGGTATTACCCCAAGGGGTGCGCGCACCCTCTGATTAAAAATTCTCGCGTGGTTAAGCCTCTGATAATGATCTTCCCTAACCCCTTTCTGCCCGTGGGGTTTATACAGTATGGTCTAAAAACGATTGTACTTACTCAGTCAGCGTGCACGGCGACGGGTAAAGCGCAAATGGCTCGAGGTCATCGCGAACAAGAGTTAACGATCGTTTTCAAGGGCGTTCCACTCTTTCTTCTTTTTTTTCCTCAGACTTTTTTTCTTCTTCTTCCCAACGAACGTTATCGTCTCTCGGAGATTCTTTTATCGAGGTCTTGTGATGTTGCGTGTACCACTTTCTGAGAATTAGAACGTGCAGTGTTAACTCGTGATTAGACGGCGGATCTTGATGCAAAATGAAAGTTTTCGTTATAGAATTCTTTATATTGTAAGAATGTTTATACCACCGTATCGATGACTGATTGTTTTACTCATATGTTTACCTGTTATTGATTTATGCTGTTATATATAATTTTATTGATTTATGTTTTTGTAAAATAAACAGTTTCCTACGAGCGAGCAAAGGATCTTGACGTGTCAAACCTCCTTACAATATACATTCTTTTAGGAATGTATTTTGATATGTTGGAAATAATATAATAGTATTTTAGAATTCTTCTAATGTTTTAAATGTTTTAAATTGCATTTACTCATCTTCATCACAAATGCATAAAATCCATTAGTCGCGATTAACGTAGAAGTGAACTATATTTTGCACAAGCTTTCTTAACAACACCCTACTTAACTGCACTGTGTCAATTGTTTGTATTGCAACCAGATATTCCATCCATGTTGAAATTTGCATATTCATGACATGCGAGAAAGTCAGACAGTGCGTAATACGCGACAAAGATATAGGGCCAATTAAATGTTCCAAGAGATTACGTAGGACAAATACGATCAAAGGTTTGTAAAATATAGTTAATCAACGAAGACCCATCATTTACTAGTACGTAGAAAACGATCAATTTATTTAAACAAGAAGCCGTGGTAATTGGAACCTACTGAATACGAGATGACTCAGAACGGTACGTAGAGAGTTCTAACGTGTTGCGCATTTCCCGTTCCGACGGCGAAGGAAAATAAACGGAATAGTAACTGGAAGGCTGGATCGATTACAAAGTTCATTTTTTAACGGGCCGGAGGAATTAAAGTGCAGCATAATCATTCACGCCACGTTGGCTAGACTGAAAGCGCGATTAATCGATACGTCAGAAACACCAACCCTCTAAACGGGCTACGGCCGCGGAAGATATCATCTTCGGCCGGGCGGTCGTTATTAATTAATACCGTGGCGAAGATTAAATATGAATTCCTATTGAAGATGGTCGTCGGACGGCAGGCGAAGCGTGAAGTAGGCGGATGCCGCGAAATTTGTCAGGAGGCTAACGACCCTCGTTATTAAAAGCAACGTTCCAGTGACCTCGCGCGGTGATCCGTTCGTTTGACAAATCGAGATAATTGCTGGCGACGCTCTTGATCATGGGCACCGAAAGGGGCGGTGGGAAAGAGGAGGCCACGACATATTTCACGAGCGATTTGCTTTTGCGAAATTCCATTAAAGCCGTGCGATTCGAATAATTGAAACATGGGTAAGGACGCAGCTGCCGAATTCTCTTGATAAACGTTCCGCACGGTCGGGTCGGGCTGTGCGCGTGTTAAAAAAAAAATATGCTGGACGCGAGGAGGAAAAACGAGGGAAAAAAACACGTAAACGCGAGGGGGAAAACGACACATCGAAAGCAGGCTTTGCCGGCGAACTTTCATTAATTAAATATTCAAAATCGCCATTAATCCCGACGGCACCCTCCCCCCGCCTATCTTCCACTTCCTCATCCCGGTCGGACCGCGGTGGTTGAAATCGGCCTCAACGAATCCGACCGTTCCGGATCTCTGTGGCTTAGGCAAATGAAAGCTGCGGCGCTCGCATGCAAATACACACTTTTATGCGTAGAACCGGGGCTCGCCGGTGCTAATAAATTTTTCCACGGGCACGCCAGTACCGCGCTCGACGTGTAACTAATGACGAAGAATTAACCCGAGAGCGTCACCGATCATGGGAACGTTCAGGTGTTGCGGTGAATGAGAAAAAATAGGATTTACCAATAAAAAAGGATTTAAAAAATTATGGAAAAAATGCTGGCAGTCGTTGCAGACGCGCACGAAGTAGGTATGACAAATTCCAGAAAGTCGATTAACGGCACCGCACCTTGTACCTGTACTCCAGCCCGTCATCCCCTGCCGGTTTTTTCTCTTTCGCCCATTCAGATTCAGATACGAAGTTAACGAACAAGGTGATTTTGTAATAAATGACACGGGCAAAAAGTCGTGCGCGCATTCTCCTCCACCCCGGGTTAATTATTCAGACTAAGGGGGTTGTAAGCAGATTGGTCTCACCCCTAAGCCCCTATCTCGGTACAACGAGGGTGACGCGACCGGAGAGACAGAGAGATTGCCGGAGACTTTAAACCGCCCCTTACTTACTGACTGGTGTCTGTGATTAGAACCAGAAATATGCTAAGCGGGCTTCCAATTATCGAAGATTTCGGCCCGCGGATTTATGGCCTCCGCTGATCGAGGGGAACTCGTACGTTCGAATTACTGTCTCGTGGCTGCGGGATCACATAGGTAGCCGTAAATTGCAATCAGCGGCGCTTCGAGTCGTTTAAACGCTGTAACTCAGCCGCAGACTGTGATCGTTGTTAACTTATTATATTATTTTCACCATTCCTAACAATTCAAAAAGAATAATATACAAATTCTTCGTTATTCTTCCCTCTCGGACACGGTCGAGCAGTCAGCTTTTCGATATTTGCGAATTATACGCAAACATATTTACAGTTATTACTAAACACAGCGGATTGTATGCATTCGTGTTAAAAGTATACATATATAACCTTGAAAACGTATTACAAGGTCAACAAAATGAAGGAGGACCCTCTTCGAAATAATTACTGATTAAAAGGATTTCATTCCGTTTATAATAAATAAATAATAATAATAGTTTTCGGCTATTAATAACTGTTTCGTCGTCGAGTGAAGAATGAATTTGCTAATAAGACAGAAAGCCATCGATAAAGGGAGGCTCCGCGCCGTCGACGAGCCGCAGACACGAAGAAATTAAGTGTCGAAGTCGTCCCGAGGCTCGGATATTCGATTAAAAGTTGCTAGCCATAGATGGTTGTCGTAAAATCAGAACCAAGAAGAACTTTGGAATTCTAGCGAATGAGTTCTCCTAATCCCGACGTACGATAACCGTGGGGGTCGGTACAAACGACACACGGAGATTCAATCCGCTGCAACCGGGGGCGGAAATTAATTCCGCGTCGACGACAATAATTTCAGACGCGACTCTTTCGGAACGGACCGACCGGGGGTGGTGGAGGAAGGTTCGAGGGCAAGAAAGGATAGCGGAAAATCGTACGAGAACATTGTCGTTAACTTTTACGAGGCCATTAACGTGCCCGTCTTCCGCCATTCCGAACGTGGACTGGACACTATGACGTCATCGGACGAATGAAAACCAAAGAAGGAAAAAGAAACATGAGAGAAGAATTAGTGGCGATCGCGAGGAAGCTTGCGAGTCTTTGACCCCTTTCACTCCCGTTTCTATCTTCTATAGAGTCCACGGATAGAGGCAGAGCAAGAAGCCACACAAAAGGCTCGATTTCCATGAAAAAAGGAATCGACCATTCGTGTGCAGACAGCCTGCGCAGCATATTTCAAATAATTCCACGGGACTTAATTAAATATTCAATTAAACGTGTCCATTTTAAAAAGCCGCGTAAAAGGGAGCCTGTCAAACTGTACACGCTGAAATAGATTTTCACCTGCGTGCGGCAGCTGGATTGTGGTTACTGGGAAAATATTGAAAATAAAGGGAGTGGAGGTAGTAACAAGTTGGGGAAAACGGGTGGCACGAAGAGGAAGGAGAAACGATGGCGAGAGGGAGAACGATCTCGCTTCGGGATTTGACACGCGTATCTAAAACACAGACCGAGGCGGGTCACGTGTCGACCCTGTCGCCCTTCCTGTCGGGTCACGTGACCGTACGTGAAAGGGTTGAGATTTTCCAGTCCGGATTTTTCGTGGACCGACTTGACAGATCGCCGCGCTAAGTCTGACTGATACTCGTCCGCCACGGGCTTCGCTTTAATTATGAGATATTATTCGAAGATCGCGCCCCTACTCGCGATCGGGTTTAATGCCTTTTTAAAAGGAGATCAGCCCGGAGGGAGAGTCACACGAGCGGGGATACCTCGAGGATCGTTCGACGAGGGGATAATGCTGTCGCGGGCTCAGAACGAAACAATTAGCTGGCTGTAGTCGCATTCAGCCAAACAGCCAAGTTCATGGTGACATCGACGCTTTACAACATTTTATACTCAAATTATTTCAAACACTTAAAGCGAAATCTAATTATGGATTAATTAATGTGCGTCATGTGGAAATTGTTTCTTTCATCGTTTCCATGCATTTTCAAGTATCTCGCAGTTCATTACCCGATTTCGTTTCACAGGCGAGGAAAAAATAAAGATGGCACGGAGACACGATGTCGGAATCGAGCACGACAATACTATCCCGGCCTGGCAGGAATGCCAGAACAGAAAAGAAGCGAGTGATGGATGCGCCCTATAATCCATGCTAACTTCCTGCGGGATTTCCCGGTGGATGCCGTTGGGCGACTCTACAGGAAACCGCCCCTAATTCAAATTTGGCCTAAAACCTCGAAATCAAGTCAAGTCACTAAGTCTCTCTCTCAGGGGCTGTGGCTCGGTACTCCCGGACGTTGTACTAATTAACATCGTGTCGCTCTCGCGGCTTAAGTTGTACCGTTCAACCCAGCGTGTCTTCAGAAAATCGTTAGAAGGGCGAGACGTTCAAAAAGCGGGATAGTCGAGAAACGAAATGGAACGGCTACCGCTCGCTTGTCACGACGAAACGGATAGGGTGAAGAGACGAGAAGAAACAGGGGGTGCGCTCGAATGGATAATATCCAGGTTACGAGGATCGGCGAGAAAGAGAAAGAAGGGAGCAGGGATGGGAAAGCGGGATTCAAATTTTCGCAAATCATTCCGCAAGGGCTGAGTAACCCCTTCCCGGATTATCGGGACCCATGTGGCCTCGGCTCGCTGATGGCTCGTTACCGAACCGAGCTTCTCTTCGATAACCGACAGATATTGCTATTTATGAACGGTGCCGGGTCCTCGTCACGACTACGCCGACGCCTCTTTGTCTTTTCTCCGTGCGACGTGTCGTCTCCACGGCAATCGTTCGTTCCAGTCACGTCTGCGACACGCGTCGAGATTTATCTAACTACAAGATCAGAGTATCTTGCTCACTGTATCTTTGATAACAAACTGATTCCGGGAACTCATTTTCGTGACAAAGGTAAATGACTCTATTATGGATGGCGTCCCTATTATGGAGGGGTAATTGCATTTTTATGAATTAAATACACTGTACCTATATCAGGGTGCTGCATATGAATTGTTCGACTTTAGAATATTATAGAGCATCTTGGTAAAAAAAATACTGTTACAGACTACAGGATTATTGTATATCATTTTCAGAGGCGACGCTGATAGTGAAAGCCCTAATTTCATATAATTTTACTTTTACATTTTATTTAATGTTCATTAAAAGTGTCTCTTGGTACCATATGAAATCCTAGAGAATTTCATAAAATATCAAATGTCGTAGACAAATAGAGAATCAGAAACAGATCCACTGAATTTTAACTTTGACCTCTAACCCGAAGGTCATCTGGACCTTTTGTCTATTTAATGTCATGCAAAATTTAAAAAAAAACTTGACAAATTGCAACAACTAAAACACGTATTAGTAAATGCCTAGGTACAAGTCACTCAACAAATGGCAACGTTCTCTGAAGTTACAACCCCTGATCTCTCAAGCAGATTCCGACTGGCGACCCTCTTAATGTTCCTAATGCCCGGCCATACTTATGTCCGGCTTAAGTCGATGAAATAGACGCCCGCGGGGGATCGTCGACGCCATCGAAGACATTCGTCACCTCATTGTTCACTGTGCAACTATGCGTGTATAGATTGAAGCAATTAGGCTCAGAAGTATACGAAACTGGTATCGCAAGCGGTATTCGAGTTACGTGAATCTTCGTTATTGAATGGCGTAGGGCTACCATCATAATTGGAAATATTACTTTAAGCGGATTATCAACGTTGGACACGTGACGATCATTCGAAACAGTTTCGGAACTGGTCCCTCGGTGGATACTACCGACGGTTCTTCAGTGGATTGAAGCAATTAGGTTCAACAAGGTGGAGAAAGCAACAGAGTATTGAAATTGCCACAACATCAAGGTTTGTACGACTGATGAAACACCCAATTAGTCGGATAAGTCTTTTCAATTCTTGCGTCGATTCTAATGAAACCCTTGAAAAACGCGAATCTTTGCAAAAATTATACAATTTTTTATAATATGAAGACAATTTGATTAAAAAATAAATATAACATGAAATTCACTAATTAAAGCTTTTTAAATTACTCTATTTTTTTTAATGCAAAATATACTCATGAATGGCTTTCATTGCCAATATATTGATATATTTCGAATTTCTTGTACTTTCTTGTCTCTCAGTGTATCTCCAGAACATCCTTAACCAATAATAGCAAGAACATAAACTCAGAAGTATCTAGAAACCCTCCGAACGGTACCGTTAATAAAAAATAAGAGTATGAGTAAGTGCACCGTGCCTGGTTACACAATTCGATCTGGCAATTTCCAAGGGATCGCGTTTCACGTGATCCGGTTCGTTTCTGTTGACAAACACACGCCGTTTTCGATAGTTAATATTCTGCAATACGGTAGTGGTGTAACGAGGCCAGTGCATATTTCAGATAAGTGTGCTCGATCATCAGTCACGAAAGCGGCGCGCTGCTCCAGACGCTTGCTTTAGCGTTACGGTAACGTGTCATTATATCGCATGATTATTACGGGTCCGTGGAATTGCGGTAGGAGCAACGTCGCGTCGCCCAGCACTGTACACAGCCCCGTGTACGCGTAACCGACTTGTAACGCAGTTAATTTTATGGAAAACGTAAGGTCGCGTAATTATATCAACAAAGCTTGACCCCTTTGCGCGGTCGTTGCGAATTATTTACCGGTATCTGCGTCGTGTAATTTTGCAATCCCGCGGCACTGCCTCCGCTACTTTATTACTCTCTGTGTTGCACCTCCGGCGAGTCGAAGGATCAATTAATCAGAGCGATCTTGGAAAACTTCTTTCCAACGATAATCTTCCTGTTGACTTCGCATACTATTATCATATCGTGTTCGATATTTAAGATGTTACGTTGCTCCGAACTTAGCCTTTCCTTTCGATTGTTTTTCTTTTTTATAAGTAAAGTTTTCTCCTTAAAAATATTTTTTAGCCACATTTTTTCATATGAGAAAAATATTGGATCTGTATATTGTATACATGTATTTTACACCTACTTCTAATATTAAATAAAAATCTGTTTTATAATGAGAAAAAAAATATTTTTTCATATGAAAGAAATATTATCTGTATATTAGGAAAAAATATTTTATTTCTAATATGAAATAAAGATAGCACCTCTATATTGTGTATATATATATATATATAT
>CM052332.1:1472449-1529477 GCA_028455615.1 Lasioglossum zephyrum
TATGTTTGTACATAGAATGTTCTCCATGCATACAAGGATTTTATATTAACAATTTTATATTATTAGCTTCCATTACTATAAAATCATTTAAATCAATTCCTATTCAACTATACCTATACATAAGCCCAGTGATATTTCCAAAACAGAATTTGTCCGAATTCGTTGTTCTGCAGAGAATGTAAAAATGTCACCGTACGATAAAGAAAGAATCAGATTAATTAGAATCCATTTCGGCAATTAGGGACTGCAGCAACTAAACATTGGAAGTTATCGTAGCACAGGCTTCAACGAAACCCCCGTTATAACCATTTGCTATTTAGTTTCTTGGCTGGCATTGTTTCAAATGTTTATTATTGTGCCGTAACAACGCGGTAATAACAAGGGGGCATCTCAGCGGCGAAACAACCCATTAGGCGTTCGCGGTGATAAAACCGGGTCAAATAATATTATTTCCGCGAATGATACCGGGAGCACCGTAACCGGTAATGTCTGATCCGAGTATTATCCATCCGCGGGGATTAATTAACGACATTATACTCGAGCGAGCCAGTTCTCGTTCTCGTCGTCATGGACGTTCGCCGTTCTCTCGCGGTCATCGTTCGGAAGTTACACTAATTGAGACTTACGTCGTTTGTGTTGTAGCGTAGTAAATAGATATATCTCCCTATCTTTCGCGTCGCCTCGGTTTAAGCTCGAGTGAACCAAGGAACGGTAACGCGACGAGCAGGAGCCGAGAAACGGTCGTCGGCTGTGTTTAGAATGGGCTCGTTTCGTCGGCGAACTGCGCAAGATATATCGTAGGACATCCTGCCCGCAGGAATGATCCTTGCGGCGCTCCCGGCCCGCAGGAATTGCGTGACATTAAACTCCGTGCGCGAACTTAGACCGGGTTGCACCGACGAACAATGAGGTGACAAATATCTTAGTCCATCGCCGAGCAGCTCCCCCGGGGCGAGAGCTTTACAGACATAAGCCGGACATCGGTAGCGCTCGCTGAGAAATGAGCTTTGAAACTGCATAACGATCGTCGCCGGTTCAAATTAATAATCCGCTAAATAATATTCTCATTCATGATTTCCAACTTTTGGAAAAATGGCACAAATCTTAATTGTCGATGGGACGAAGACATTGTCGTGTTTTCTTAGAAACCAAGAATTTCAGCTAATTCACAATAAAATAAATAACTTTATTAACACCTTGTCGCATTTATAATGAAATTACCATGGATCGAAAAAGTTCCAAGAGAAGTTTTTAAAATTATTTTGACACTTTCGAGTTAATATTTATTTTATAATCACGTGGTAAAGAGTTGTTTTGAGTCTCCATTTTTTAGCTGACTATTAACATTTGCGACGTAAAAATATACGATGTGCCCCACTTAGTTTAGTATATCCAAAGAAAACTAATTCGAACGCTATCACAGCGAGTTCGTTATCAATCACCGCTGTGGCCCTACCTTCGACCAAGATTCTGTAACATTGACGAATGTAAGGTTGCGAGTCAGAGGGACTGTTAATTTTCTAGATTCGCAGATAGCAAAGGAAGTCTGATTCACGTCGGCCACGGAAACGAATTATCTCTTACCCTATTTGTTTGCAGTGGGCGACAACGGAGGGACCCAGGACAGTGCAGGATACGCGAAACCGGTCGAAAACAGAGGGTAAGTGGGGTAGCGAGGCGGGTCCCGAGGGGCCATCATCAGGGAAATTGGATTCGGCATTTTTCAAATCCCGTCCCCGAAAAACATCGCTACGGACGTGTTCGGGTTGTCTCGTCGGGAACGTATTTTTATCCGTAAAAGGTTAGTGCTCTCCAATCAAATTAGACCGTTTTTGCGCAGGTCGTTCGTAGCGGAAGAATCGAGGGCGGCCGACACCTGCTAAATCTCCGGCGATACATTCGCGTCGAACAATTTTGTTCAATTTAATGCGGTGAACTTTTCGCTCGACTGTTTAAACAAACGTACAGTAGAGTTTCTGTAATACTTATTTATTAATATTATGGTCATTAATATAATAATACACTAAAGTATTAATAAACTGATAAATTTAACGCGAGGACAACATAATATCTTTCCAGATCATACAGTTCGAAACCAACCGTTACAATCACGCACGACAAAATCGGATCAGTGCTGCCAACCTGAGCCAGGATGATAATTATTTTTTCACAACTTTTAAGAAAATGAACGATGAATTAACGGAGCAGCAAATCACAAATGTTAGAAGAAGAACGACGGTATCCGCTGGAAACACGAAGACAAGATAAGAAACGATGATCTTCCTCTGAACGAAGCCTCGTCACCTCAAGATAATTCCTCATTTCGCGGTTCCGCCTCGAGATTAAGATCTACCCCTTAAAGTTACATCTCGCAGCCAGCTCGCGGCCAGGCGCCGCCGCTCGGCTCTAACTCATCGCTGCCAGATAATGTCAGTGGATGTATTATTTATCTCTGCTGTCGTCGCAATTATTCACGCCGCTATCATGCGCCACGCCGTTTCCGCTGGGAATCGAAACGAATTCGTACTTATTATCGCAATCAAAGGCGGAGACCGCATTGACATCTACCATTTTTCTCGAGGCCGCTCCCTTAACGATGTATACACGATTTCGTTGGCCATGTATCGGGCATGTACTGGGCATGTGTCGGAGGGGGCGTGGCTGATGCATCTATTCGAGAAGAAACCATAAGAAAAGGAACCGAAAAGAAATGAAAGAGAACAATACTGTGGTAAGCTCAACGAAAAGACTAAATAAAACCGAACGAGTAAAGGGTTCTTTTAAGTGCTTGATCAAGCCAAATATTCTTTACCGATAAAATAAAATAAAATTATATAAATAACGTTACTGATGCGCGAAATAGCAGAGCCAGAACAAAGTGCTTCCCTTTCTTCCAACGTTTTAATTCGAAATACCAGGAGATTGAAGAATTCGATAAAGCGCGAGGCTAAAAGTTTTCAGCGACCAGTATTGCACGCGAATCTTCGAGCGTGACATCGTTCTAACGAATGGAAATGTAATTGCTAGCGGAGATTAGCATGAACCGAGAGCCACTTCGAAAGGCAGAGTTCCATGAAACGAGAGCGCATCTAGTTAGTTCGTTTACGACAGTTTGCGGAAGGACGGGGCGGGGGGAGGAGGCCACCGGTGGGGGCAGAGGGCGAGCATTGTCATAAAACGTAAGCAGAGAAGATATTTCCAAGTGTGAAATATTTCAGTCTAATCCAGCAATATCATAAAGAACGCCGGCGAGGCGGCCGCGCGACGAGCCAACCAAGTCGTAACCAGGCATTAGGGCTGTTTACAAAGGGCACTTCGATACCGCGTCGCGTACCAAATCGTCGCTCGAGACCCCCGTGCTACGGGTTCGTCTGCGAAACCCACCACCTGGGTCCTCCCCGCCCTTATTATCAACAATCGTAAAATGCTAAATTGAAAGTCCTCGAAGAACGAGCGGGGCTTGAGCCCTGGCAAATTGCAACAGTGAAAACGAAATTTGTGGCCGAGGCTTTTCCACTGGATGCTCAACCTGATACGTGTTTTAAACGGATCTGCTTCGGTTTCGGTTGTTGTAACATTATCTGATAGAAGCGTTAATTACGTCGTGATACCGTTTAAATTTTCGTATGAAAATATAATTATTTTCTCACGATTCTTCTCTGTAAAAATCACGGTTCTTTTTTACATGCTTGCCATTTTGCGAAACTGTATACCCTGCACTGAGTTGGTAAGATCCATAGTATTCTACCATTGTATTCTACGCATCATGAGGATAAAAAGTGTCAAAGGAACTTTGACGAACATACGTTTGAAGAACAAACCACCTTTGACACTTTTTATCCTCACGATGCGTAGAATACAATACAATAAAAAAGAATCGGACCTTGAAATTCAAGTTCAAGGACAATTTTACGGAAACTTTTTTTTACAGATCTCCATCGATCCGAAGATGTAGAATACGCCTATGCTTGCCATTTCTTAACACCCTGTACGTATCTGAGACTTCGACAAACGTAGAAAAACAGTTTGAAATTCTTAGGTCCATTAGTCCCCAAGCGTGATCTTAATCTAAAAACTGTCGAAGAATGGCGACTTGAAATGGGAATATCTCTGGAGGGTGAGTTCTCTGAATTCAATCTGTCTAAAGTGACAAGACAAATGTCTCGTTGCAGTTCTTCGTGGAGCCCCGACTCGATCGAGTCGTGACGGGCCACGGGTCAATTAGCCAAAAAATTGGAACGGCGGACAAACGAATGCCGCAAAAAAGTAATTCGATTGAAAGGGAGCAAGCTATAGAGATAAGTGAGAGAAGATGCCAGTCATCCCCTGGTAATTAGTCGAGGGTAGCTTGAGTGCTGGTCGGAATTCCGAATCTAGTATCATCCCTGCAGAGCCAAGTTGGGGTTGTTTCTTCGAGCGAAGGATAAGCTGGGATCGGCCGCGCTGATATCGTGGAAAAGTTTCGCGTCTAGGTCGGATTTGATTGATTAGTGGGTCGCGGAATGGAGTGTCGCGATTGTTAGCGATATAACCGGGGGATCTCGTTCTCTTCGGTGATAGCTTGGAAGATTGATGAAAATCGTCGATATAAAAATTGCGTTTCCTCCTTGGAGCCCGTGGATGCGCGATAGACACAGGATTTTAGCAATTCGAGAGGCAAAAATTCATCACACGGCTGAACTCGATTCGTTTAGCCGGCCGCATAATCCCTCGGAAATCCGTGTTTTTTCCCCCGAAATTTCTGGGTAAGCTGGCTTTGCGTCGCGTCAAAGCGGACAATCCAACCGGACAGCAGCGAGTACCGTGATCGAATCGACGCGAAACGTGACTCGGGATCGTTTGACCATTGTTATTTTCCTGTCAATGGGCGCAGGTTTCTCGTAAAGAAACCTAACATTTCGAGCCTTCGGCCCCCGGAAGAAGAGTGCCGTGCCGGTCGAAATGTCAGCGCCGTGCGGCACAACCTCTCCTACGTCAATGGAAGATAGCTACGTGACATTTCGCGGCGTATCCATGACCGGTGGAACCTCGAATTACTATCATGCAGCACGCGCGTACGAGCACGCGGCGTGTACCAGGGGGAATGTTACGTAGGTGCTTCCAGGACACTATGGACTGTCCGCCAGTCCAGTGGGTATACGTATTGGACTCTGGACAGCGGTCATCTGTCACTGTCAACCATCCCTTCCCGCCTCCTCCTGTTCCTCCCACGCTTCCTCCTCTTCTGTACAGCAGGGTGGCGTCACCCAGGAGGAGGACGATGAAGGGAGGACCGAAACTGAACCCCCTGTACCCTGGCAGCACGTGCCAATGCCTATGTCCTTATATGCACATATACGTGTCAGACTACATATGTATCCTGTACGCATGACCGTAAACGTATCGCGAGCTACATAATATATAGGGAGTATAAATAAAGCGCCATACTGCGTTAATTACAATCGACTGTCGCGTTCGACGTGACATCGTCTCAAAATAATTGGAGGGAGTGGTAGGACCGCAGCGGTATAACATGGTGCCAAAACGTAAGTAATTGGTGAAAGCGGTACGATAAGTGTTACAGCGCCCAGATGTCGGACCCCGTGCTTACAAACCCTTGAATGTGCCGTATCCCGAAACTTGTCGTGTTTTCGTTGCTTTGCACCTGTCGCGCAAGTAACTATATAAGACCCGTCACACACTACCGATCAGTCGTCAGCCACCAGGTCGTTGGCGACCACCACTAGATTCTAGGGATCCAATAGACTGCAGATTTCATGCATTCATGACAAACATGAGTAGCTGTTATTTGAAACAGCAACAAGATTGAAAGAATTACTATTCGGCTTACTCAAATTATTGGGGGTAGAAAGTCTGCAATTGATGCAGTCTAATCATGAAGTTTTTATAGAATCTTTAAATATACAGATACGCTCATTTTTCATGTAAATCGTAAAATAATGTAATAATGAAAACAATGATATCAAAAAAGTAAACGAATGAAACGATAACACGTATGCAATAAGAGTGAGTGTTCTACTCAGAGGCTAAAGAGCTTGCACTCAATTTTGAGCCAGTATGCTGTGCGTGGAATTAGACGGGGCGTGTATTATTAACATTATTGTGCGAGTAATGTAAATCGTAAAATAATGTAGTAATGAAAACATTAATATAAAAAAGTAAACGAATGAAACGGTAACACATATGCAATAAAAGTCAGTATTCTACTCGGAGGCTAAAGATCTTGCACTCAATTTTGAGTCAGTGTGGTGCGCGTGGAATTAGACGGGGCGTGTATTATTAACATTATTGTGCAAGTAATGTCCAATAATCTGATACATGGTTAATGAATTGACGTTTCGCCACGGTCCGTTTACGTGCGGCAATACAGCCGACTGATATACACCCGTAAACATTGACGCGGTGTATTGTGGTACAACTCCAGGTGTATACATGTGTCCGTGTTTCCAGCTTCGTCATTATAATACAGGGAACAGATACATCCGGCAAGCGGTCGCCCGCGCGCGCATCTCTAACATTAGAAAATACGACTTAATTGAACCGACGCGACGCAATGTTTGAGGATGTTCCCGTAGCACTTGGAACAATATTTGCGCGCGTTAACGCTCCGCTAACTGATCCTTAATTCAAAATCAACATCACGACAGGAAACGCTTATCCCGTTGCTTGAACGAATCAGTTGATTGTTTTTATCATTGGACAACTTTCTACCGCGCTACTGTGCCACGCGTGCTTGTGCAACCGCCATACATTACACGCCGGTTCGGTGCATTAGATAATGGATCACAGCTACCGATATGCCCAACTTAAACCCAAGACGCGGTGTCTACAAATCATCAATCGATATTCCGGCAACAACCTCTCTCTCTCTCTCTCTCTCTCTCTCTCTCTTTCTCTTATCTTCTCCTGTAGACATATCCGTTAGGTTCTCCCGCAGCTACGCCGACATGACTCGGTACAGTGATTAATAACTGGCCGTTCGCGTCGCATTACTCATCAATTTTGCACGTAGACTTCCGCCAGACGTTACTTACGAGTCTGCGGTTTCGGAATCGACGACCAGCGACACTGTCAACAGCCACGAATATTACCTCGCCGTAGCTTCAATGGAGAAAGACCACCGTCGATATTGTTTTGGCCTGTGACTGACCTGGTGGGATAGCAAGTCGAGTATTCTCGTCGGCAGAGAACCGATAAATATTAACCATCTGAAAATGCTGATGGACCGCAGCCCACACCGCTTGGCGAGGTATTTGATGCGTGAAATACTGCGAGCTATAAAATATGAGCCAGTTCTGTGTGCGAGGAGTCATTTCAGATAATTGTTGGTACTGTATGATGTGAAAGTTGCAATTTCTCTATTAGGGACGTGTAGATCGTAGAAATGTTGTTCAGAACGATAGCCTCGATATCGAATTTGATCGACAACAAATTTGACCGCCAACGAATCTAAAATCATTGTTGTTGTCGGTGATTTCCATGCGACCCACTTTATACAACCCTCATTTTTGTATTGTTCATTGATATATTTTTTCTTCTTTCATGAACTCATCGAACTATACTATGGATCCAGGTTAGAAGAGGCTACATCTTGTATCTGTTCAATAAGGTTTGAGCTTCTCTGTAACATTCGTGTCTTCCTAGTACATTTGACACCTTGCGAATATTGTAGCGGAAACGGTTCTTTGTGTAATGTGATTAGAGTGTTGAAAATTGTAACACGTGGCTCCATTGTTTTTAGTGGCATAGTGTTACAATATTACAACGTCAATATTGAATTTACCAAAGTATGTAGCCACTGACATGTTAATAATATGCGAAGAAATTGATCTAGAGCGAACGAAGACATGCATCTGACATCCAGTCTCCATTGGTTGCGATTCTTTGACGTGTATAACCGATTCTCGAGTAACCTCTTATACGTGACAGGAGATGGTCGGCGTTTCGGATCGTCGCAACAATATTTTACAATCTAACGGATTTTACGAGCAATTCCCAGCGGGCCCGCAGCTCTTCAATCTTCCTCAACGCGCCTATGAATATAAATACGAAGGCGGCAGTGATTTATGCTTGCCAAGAGAATGAGCAAAAGGAGAAAAAAGGCCGTGTAAGGACGATTCAATACTTCGAGTCTCATTTTATGTCGCGGTCAGTGTTTATGCCCCAGATTTTAGCACCTCCCCGAGGGCGTACGAGGTTCCTCCCTGTTGAGAGCTCACCAATTTTTACGACTTTGCTCCTTCTTTCTTGTTCTTAACTCTGTTCACCTCTCCGCCTTTCGACTCGCTCGTAAACAAAGCCTTTAGCTTAGTGGCTCCACGACGCGAATTGAACTCGCGACCACGCAACTAATCTCCACGGGAAAGCTCGATTTTTTCGTCGAAAAAAGGAAAACCGCAAAATAATGAATTCAGAAACTATTGTTGGATTAAAACTTTTTTTTTGAGTGATCGTCCGAAAAATAAAAAACGCAAAAAAGGAAAAAAGGAAGGAAAATAACGCGAAACAATCGAAGTGTAACAAAAGCGGCGCATCGAAGCTTTCATGGCAGGCGCTCATTGTGCGCGTACAGCGCGGCGAAAAATTGAGCGGCACGGATCACAAAAACGCGGGCTATTGTTTTCCGTGTACAAAGGCACCGGTGATGGTATTCCTAAATTTCGTTGTAGAGCCGAAATCCGGCGTCGAGTCGTTATTAAGTCTTGATCCGGCGTCTGTATGCGCGATCCCCCATTGTTCCAGACAAATCTGACGTTACGAGTGCGATCATCGATCGGATCCCTTTCTTTGATCGACAGGTAATGACAGTTTAAATCGTTTGATCGGTGACCGCAGAGCCGATGTCGCGGCTCGTTTAGATTTTCCGTGTGCAACCGCGTCAATAATTTCCCAACCGGTGCGTAATCCTTTCCGCATGCAGCATGTAAGCTCCGTGTATGTATGCCCTGCGGTCTCTCCGTCCGCAATACGCGTAATGCATTTGATCCGCGCTAAAACGCATTTGGATGCATCGCTCCGACATTTCATGCGCTTACGGAACTCACTGCCTCGAAAAGTCCGCCCGCGCCACGTCCTGGGGCCTGGGGGAAGATCCTTGTCGAAGAATGCTTGATCAAGTGGTAAGCGCGCACCGCTACATCCCTCAATCGCCCACGACTCTCCGCTCCACACTTGTATCGCAAATGTTGCTCTTATGCCACTGCGCCACGATATCCTCGAGCATTACTCCATCAAATGCGACGCGTCGCGACGCTGCGCCGTAGCTATTCCTTTGGAATACGACGCGACGTTCGGTCAAGTTTACGAACTCGTCGCGGTTCAATTGCCACCTAACCTCGTTGCTATCGTGTCGGGTACCTTCTTAGACCATATACAGGGTGAGTACGCAAAAACCGAACACCTAAATATCTCCATTACTTTTCGTTGTATAAAAACACTTCATAGGACAAAGTTGCACTGCTTGAAGGGTCACATGTAACGGTGTAAGGGAAAAAAATTTTAAGGTCATATTTTAATGAGATTTCAAGATTTCATGTTGTAATTGATAAAATAACGAATTCATCCATGGAACACAATGTGACCTACAAATGACCTTCAACCCAAAGAAATCGAATAAATAAAATTCAACGTGTAAGATACATTTGCTTTATTTCTGTTACGCAAAATGTTCAAAAATATTCCTCTAAGCTGCTATACATTCAAATGTATCGCAATACACAACATAATAACAGATTCGGTGTTGACAGGATGACGTATACCTTATGATCCTGGCTTTTAATTAAGATAAAAATTAACAGCTAAGGAGATTGTTTTGAAAATTACATAAGTGATATTCAACAATGGGATGTACAGCTCCAGGGTGGTCTGGCTCTACTACTCTCTTCGACCTATATAGAAAATGTACATTCGGACCCTTTGAAAGGATGAAGTTCCAAGAGTTCTCGTCGTTATTTCCTGAAGTTTCACACACCTAAATGTCTACTTCCCGACATAGGATTAAAATTGTTGCTTTTGAATCTGGGCTGAGTATGTGAGGCAGGGTCGTTAAATATGAAGTTTATGGGCCATTTTTCATTGAAGGCACATTACGAGGACAGAAATATGCGGGTTCTTTAACAAAGAAATTATGATGTGAATGTAGGTAATATGAAATAGCACGTGATATCGAACATCGTTAAATCGTTTTTGTGAGAAGTTCTTTTAGTTGGTGTGCATTCAACAATGTGCGATATGTTGGTTTTCTTCGCGTGACCATCAATGAGAAAATCATGTCTGTATGGTGAGAAGGTAACGGAAGATTTGTATGTTTGATGAAACACGAAGCACGCGGTGTTTCAGACATATTTTTCAGACGTATTTGTACATTACAATAAATTTCAAAAATTGCAATACAATTATTTTTGTTCGTATCATCTAGATAAGAATTTATTTTTGATAGCAACAGTTAAGTTTTCCTAACCTTCTGCGCTGATTTTTTAGTTGTTCCATACGAGATACATCATTCTTTATCTGTTAATTTCCACTTCGGCGTTTTATTATTTTTTACTTCGTGTCCTCGCCTAGATTCCATATATATGATACTCGGATACTCGGCTATCTCATGAGATACCCGGGTAGTTTTGCTCTACCCGGCTATCTCATGGGTACTCGGGTACCCGGGTAAAAGTCCGAGCTCTAATTTCAACCTGTCGATAAATATAATAAAATATTTAAATTGTATAGAATTTTCATCAGTCCAGCACTATCGACTACCAACTAATGGGTGAAAGAATTGTTCATCAAACGCAATAAGTCTATTTCGGTAAGTCAAGCTTGGCGAAGGAGGTTGCCTGTCATGGGGATTGTACGACTTTATGCGTCATCGTTGACCGATCGTTAGAAAGGCGAACATAAAAATGTGGTCCGTGAACGGTCGGAAGAATTTGTCATAAATGAGAGAAGTAGGAGGAACGAAATGTGACGTTCGTAATTTCCATTTCCTTCCCGTATCGCACGGGAAGATCGATTGCTGCGGCATCGCGACTGAAATTCCAAGCACGACAGATAGACGAGCTGCACGGAAACGGAATGATGATGTCTCACGGAAGATCGGTGCCGACTGATTCCCCTGATGTCACCGTTCGCGTATATCGATACGCCGGATCAATCCTACAGAAGAACAGAGAGAGTGGCGCGTAATACAAATTGGAACGTGAAAACGGCGCTCACGTCGTGTCGGGTGAGTGAAAGGAGAGAAGAAACGGGTGGTGGCGTCGAGCTTGATAAATGACGCGGGCTCGATTTCTGCCAAGTGAGGGCGCGAGTACGCCTGATGTAATCAACCGTTCTATTATATAACAGGATGACTTCCCAGTTTAGAAGGGTCAGCCGCCTTCCCGTTTCGTAATACTCGAAATGCAGATTTCGTGTGTAATACAATCCAACCAGGACACCCAAGGATATTCACTTGAACTGGATTTTAATTAACGCTACAACGCACAGCTAAATAGAAATCACAATATCTAGATAGAACAATTTTCCCGTGCATTTATATTGATAAATATTGTGCTTTCTGGTTGCAAGCAGATTGTCGCTTCATCGCAAAACGCTAATAAAAAAAAGTTGATACAGGGGGGTTCCAAAAATATTGTACTTTCTTCAAAGGGCTGGTTCTCGAGTGTTTAATTCCTTTAAAAACCACCACGGAAAGATAAATTTTTGGGGTGTGCAGATATCCGATTTTACATCGATTCCAGATACTGATAATTGTAGTCGGGACGGATCGGGTAGGGATCCCGAAAGTTTGCAATGCTCACGGAAAAGCGTCATAATAAAATATGATTGGAAACAGTTTTGTAAAAGGATTTCATTCCGTTTATAATAAATAAATAATAATAATAATATACTTATTGTTAACTATTTCACAAGTATTAATTTTTCCATTAAAAATCAAGGAAGAACCATCGACGTTCCTGAGTGTTCACAATGCAAAAACATTTTCGAAATAATTCACGAGACGGTGCAACATGAAAAGGAAACTTTGGATATTGCGATTACCGTGATTCCTGATCCAACATCTATGAAGCAAAGATACAGAACTACGCACATGTTTCGAAATATAGAGGAGAAAGCAACCGCAAAGCCGAATGCGCACTTTCGATTCTATATCGCTGCGAAGAAAGGCAATAACGTGGCTCGGCACGCGTACGTGTACCACTTATGTATCCGCGCAAATTTCCATACTTCTAGGAAACGACGCACACTACACGCCGCGACGACCAGCGCGGCGGCGTCGACTTGTGCACTGCGGGAACGTGTGCGAGCTAGTCACGTACACTTATTGAAAAGACGACTAATAATGTCGAGACTTAATTGTTACGTTGAGCTGGTCCCGGTGTACGGATACCCGCTCACAGTTTTCTTACTGCCCGTTGATGATGCAAGAAAGCATAAAACTAGCTATTACAACACTTAATGCTAGTCGTGCACAGCACACTGATCCAAGAACCCGCTTTTTGTGACCGAAACTATTGTAGCGTTATTTCAAGGTTTAATATTATATATTATTACAGGTCGTTGAATTCATCTCGATAAAGCAGTTAGAATATTATGAAGTAAAAAATATATATTCATTTTAAAAAATTGAGTTGACGCTTCACTTTTTCATAGAAAATTTCTTTTTGTTCGATGTTTTTCATTGAAACTTGTAGAAAAGTGAATACAGATCAACTTTTGTTGGAAACGTTTCTGTGTCGGATCATTGAAATAATTGAAAAATCGTGTTAACAAAGCTCACAGTGCATACTATTGTCCAAACGTAAGATCCAATACAAGTATTTTGTATTTCGAGGTTTTATAAGGAGCTGAAAAAATATGAAGTATAAAAATTGAGTTTTGACTACAGACAGCGTCCTGGACCACTATGCACCGAGTCAGGTCGAGACGGACCAAGCCGGGCACGAAGCGTACCCGTATCACTTTTTGCGCTACCACTACGCGGCATTTTATACAGCCGTACTCCACAATAAGTGCTCCGAAGCCAACCAATAAGACGTTCCTCGTCACGAAATAATTATTCTCGATTAATAAAAGCGAGCATGTCCCAATCGATCGTATATCGGGATAAGGTGTGTCCCGAGGGCCGGTAAATCGCGCCGATTCTCGCGTAATCGGAATCTCCGGGAAACAATGGCGGTCGCCGGCATTAAGGGACCGCTCGGTGTCCGAGATTACAACGGAGAAAAGTTAATCTTAATAAACGAGGGCAATCAGGAGGACCTCGGCGGAGGTAGTTGTTGCCACAAATGCCCGGCCCATGCAAATGCGCCCTAAAGCCAACTCTCTGTCTGGCGGAGGCTAACCCTAAGAATTTACATACTACCGGTGGCCTCTCTCGTTTCTGCCCGCCCTCCCACGCCCGTCCTCTTGCTCAATCCGGAGCCTTTTGTCCGGCGCGGAATGTCCATCAACTTTTTGTCCGTCGGGCACGAGTAAATAGAAGAGTCAAATGACCAGGCGAGGGCTTTAAGGGCGGCGAAATGGGGCTACGGGCCCTTTTATTTGCTGATTCCGTGCGGATTGTTTCGTGATTTAGCATAAATGTTTGATTAGATTCTCGAGCGGATAGAGAGGCTACCGGGCCGGTAGCTGCGCGGCCGAGGGACAAGCTGTTTGCACGAAGAATCCTCAATGACCAGCTCCAATCGAGTGCACGTAATTATTTAACCGGCCTACGCTTCTGTCATTTCAACCGGCGAATCGCCGTGTCAAAGACGCTATTATTGACTCTGCCCCGGTAATGTCCCGAAGATATTTATAAACTGAATTAATCGTTAGGCATGTTTCAAGTTCAACAAGTCTTATGCGTACGCCAACTGTTACATAACTGCGGTTCATAGATCTCTTACCTGCAATTAACGAGACTCGGCGGATGAACGATGTCGTGCGAGTACATTGACTCGATGTTACGACTGACATGAGAAGATTATCAACACACAGTTTCATAGTTCAAATTTAAATAACAGAGCAACCACTACAATCTTATGCGATAAATTAATTTTGTTTTTATTATTCATTATTTATGAGTGGTGATCGAGAATATCCATATTACGTATAGAACAACAAGAGAGACGTGATTTATATTTCAACAATTTATATAGAGTGTTTACAAATATATATTTACTAATGAATCTTTTGTACACTTGGAATCTCTGTGAATCTTAGCATCATCTCATAGTATCCTGAAAGAGTTCAACAGCAAATTCAAGCCAGCCTGTTCGAGCAAGAAATAGTACGTCAGGTCTTATCAGTATAAGCGTCATCAGTTTAAACTACTAATTCTTCATAATACTGTCGACATAATAGTTCGAAGATTTGCTATAATCGCACTATGGTTTTACTGTTGCAAAGCATTACTAAGTGCTACACTTTAAAAGTCCACTTGAGGACACACTTCCTTTAGTGCAGATATTAGAACCATTTTGGTAACGAAACGCGACGATACTACCGAAACAAGAAGTAAAACGCGACTGACACACCCGATACAAATTCTCGTACAACCTCGTGTCGCGCGTCGTGGACTGGGCCAACGTATGTCAACAAGCTTTTTCTTCGATGTTTTCATGCTAGCTGCGTAAACAATCTAGCGGTCACGCGGCCTCCATACTATTTTAAGACTCTCACGGCCTTGAATCATCGGCACGCAACGAATTAAATTGCAAATTTATATCATCATTAACCGTACATACAATCGGTAGGGGCGATGAATTTATTGCGAGCCGGTGTCTGCATTAAACATATTACCTCACAGCTACTGCGCGGGAACGACGTAGACGCGAGACTCTTCGAAGGAAGACATCCTTGTATCGTCTCCGTTTTATGCGCGTCGTTAACGAGGACGGCAGCGCAATTATGACGCGCGATAAAATTCCAGGTGAGTCTGAATCAATTGACGCGTCTGCTATCAAATTAGATAGGGCGTTCGCACGTCGGATTACAACGATTCCAGACCGGCATCTACCGCAATGAATACCTCGATGTCTCAAGGAAGGATGGTATGCTAGCGAAACAGAGATCCGGTGTATCCAATCGGTCAAGATGGCTCTTCGTGTCTACGCCTCCGGTAAATTCAGTTAGTACCCTGCGCCAGTTGGATTGGACCATCAGTTTAGACAATGGGACCTGCTCGTGCGTTTAAGGTAATCCCTCGTGAATGGTGTCCCTCTGGTACTTAATACATTGTCCGCCCTGATGCCCGTCCTTTACAATCTCGTCGCAGGGTGTGGCGCGACTCGTCGAAAACCTCGCCCCTGCCGAAGATGGCACGCATTAACATCTATTTACCAAAACGTTGCCAACCAACCCTCACTCGTTCCACATTGTTCGATTAAGTGGACAGAAAAATTCAGTGGTTAGCTTGTTGCGCTTCGCGCATACACAATTCATCAATACCCCGTACCTCGTAGTACAGTAGAGCCTCGATTAACCGAACTAATTGGGACCGACGCGGTTCAAATAATCAAACAATTGTAAAATGATTCACCGAAAATAAACCTTACGTTTAGTGTTTGGAGCGCTAAGAGTTCCGTGTTGCTGCTGGTTCAGAAGCAACCAACGCTCCGATGTATAAACCACGTTGTGTGGTTTCATTGAGTTATGAAGCACACATGAATTGGGAAAACAGTTCACAATAAAGATTCACAATGATAGTTCACAATAATTATTTATAAAAGTTCATAAAAGATGCGTTCGGATCGACACGAACGAAAGTTCACAAATATTGTTTGGATCGACACAAACAAAGGTTCAGATATGATGCGTTCGGATCGACACGAACGGAAGTTCAAAATGCTGTTTGGATCGGCACAAACAGAAGTTCATAAATGATGCGTTAGGATCGACACTAACGAAAGTTCACAAATGCTGTTTGGATCGGCACAAACAGAAGTTCAAATGATGCGTTAGGATCGACACTAACGAAAGTTCACAAATGCTGTTTGGATCGGCACAAACAGAAGTTCAAATGATGCGTTAGGATCGACACTAACGTAAGTTCACAATGCTGCTTGGATCGGCACAAACAGAAGTTTACAAAAAGACAAACAAATGACCGCTCGCACTAATGTTCCGCGAAAGATTATTCAATGAAAGTTTGCAATAACGCTCTACGAAAGATTATTCAAAAAATGTCTAATTGACTAAACGGCTCGAAGGTTCGAAAACGAATGCCAGTTTTCTCTTCTAAAACTTCCTACCAAAGCTAAGAAAGTGCTATTTCCTTGGTAGGGATATATGAGGAACCAATCACCAGCCCTGGGGTGTAGTCCAAATCTGTGGAACGCCTACGATACTCGTGACATTATTTCTCACGCAATCTGGTCCGACGTTGCACAAAGATCCCTTGTTCTCCAATCTATTCCCCAAAACTGGTGTCGCCTTTCCGCTGAGTGTGGGCCTGCGCTGCGTCACTTGTCATCGACTGGGGCATTGTTGGTTTTTCCTTTACGATTGGGATAGGACACTTAGCCTTCAACAGTACCCAAGTCCGTAACTAATTCTGAGGGTTGAGGGTGCCAATAAATAACTCTTGAGCGACTGTCTTTCAAGTGGTTGCAGCACAGGCCCACACAAAATGTCTAGGTAATTCTAGACATTTAGGGTAATTTCTATATCGTCATTTTAGTAAAAAAAAAGAACCTATTTTAAAAATTTCATCGAATTCTGAGAATGGACGTAAACTTGGCCTACTTGTTTTTACACATTACCAAGGTTCAAGTCGTTTGGAAAGGGTGTCCAAATATTTTCACTACTGTCTCCTCCACTGTACATTAAAAAAATACTTTGGCGAAGGAAAATTGATAAAACTATTCGAAATCGCGGGAACAAGAGCCAGTAACAATTTAGCGTGTAAACGGTGTCAAGTGAAGTCAATGTCAATAGCAGGAAACAAAATTACTTACGCCGCGCGATCGTAACGCCGAGCGAGATGCATAACGCGTGTAGCGAGCTCGGCAGAGCATAAATTTCGCTCGAACGACGAAGTATCAACATAGCGTACGGGCGTCTGAATAGCGGGAGAACGTCGAAGTGTCGACGCGACGAGATGATGCGACTGAAATTCCCTTTCTCATTTGTGTACATTAATAGGCCGTAAAGACGGCGTTGTATATTCTTAAGAAGTTTATGGTTCGTCAAACGCGGTAGATTTAAAGTCATAAACGCTTCGAGGTCGTTTCGTTCTCTACGTTCGGTTTTATTCTCCCTGAAGCGACGTACGGTGCACGTACGGGACCAGAGCCACTTGGAAATGCATCTAACATCCAGTACAAGCCAGCCTCGGGTCAGGATATCCTTCGGTCAGTCCCTCGGGTGCGATAAGGTCCGGACAAATGACCGGTCACAGACAGGACAGAAAACTACTGGCGGGAAAATCAGCCCTCTAAGTAAATTCGTATCAACCCCCGGAGACGGACGAGAAAAGACGGAGGAGGGTGGCGATCCGTCATACGAGATTACCGAAGTAAATAACAGGATCTCCGGAGGCGGAAGAAAGGAGACGGAACGAGAGCAAATCGTATCGCGTGTAACCAAATTTCGAAATAATCGTGAACGCCGTCCGTAGATCGGTCCTCGATCATTCACGGTCCCGTGCGCTTTCGTTCATCGTTCGCAGACGACCATCGGCCATCCCGAGGATTGCTTAATGCCCATTGCATTTTTTACGCGATCGTAGAAAAAGAGAGGAAGCCGGACAGGAGATACATAGAACAGGATTCTCTCCCCTCCGATCATGGTCCTACCACGGCCGACCCAATTTCACGGGAAAACTTCACGCCGTTTACGAGACGACCGGAACACGACCGAAAAAAACTTTTTCTGCCCCGTGAGCCAGCGCCGGCTGAAGGATTAGATAGATTATCGGTTGTATCGGTGTAGGGTCAGGAAGTCGATAAGGTGAGTCCGTGGGAGAGTTTCTTTTTTGTCGGGGGATGAACGCGGACAATGGACTTATTGGATGACTGAATTTAATCAACGGAGATTCTTTTGCGAAAAAAACAGACGATTAGTTTGTTGCATGAAAAGTTACGGTATTTTAGTTTTATGGAAGGCAGAATTACCGTTTAAACCGGGTGTCCTTTTGTCATCGCGGCTGCCCGTAACCGATGTTTTTTTCATCAATGTGGAAGAATAATCGAAAACCAGATAAACGACCACGGTGGCGGACACGTTAAACGGCCGCTCGCAAAATGGGGTGTGCGCGTACTCGTGAATCAGAACGAGACCTTTCCATTTGCCGGTGATGGTTAAACCCGCTCGCCGGCCAGGTAATAAGCACTAATATCAAAAAATATTTCATGTCAATCCGTGGACACGGAATATTGATTCCCCTACGTGAAAGCCAAACGCCCCTCTCCTCCCCCCACTGTTTGCAGCTACCAATATGCATTCAAACTGAAATTCCATGCACACCGTTCGTTTCGACACCGTGAGATGGATTAATTAATCAAAACCCTCCGTGGATTTGGAAAACTATCCGGAATCGGTCGACCAGCGTCAATAAGCAATCGCGAATGCACGGAAAATGACCAGCCTCCATTTTTAAATGACATTATCCTGCTGTGATTCGATACATTAATAAAGGACAATACCCGATGGAGGTATAATCAATTCGACGAATATTTTATAGCACATCAATTTATTATTAGATATATGTATACACTGCCTGATTTACGTAGTCAATAATTTTTTAATGTAAAATAATATCTTATTATCCGTATCACTCCGGATTTTATGCATTTATGACAAAAATCAGTGGGTGCAATTTAAAACAGTGAAAAGATTAAAAGACTTTAACAGTATTAATATATTATTTCCGCTACATGAAAATTATAGTGTGAAGAATGTAAATTTGTATTTTGCTCCTGTTGTCTTGCAATAGATGCACAAACTTTTAATAGTTTATACAGGCCAGACCACCAGATGTTACCATTATAGAAAATAGTATTATGATGTACTTTTAAATTCTTCTGATGTATTTAGTGTTCTAATTACACCTACCCATTCATGCTGTTAATGCATAGAATCCGCTGCCTAGTTTAAAAATCTATCTAGTATTGAAGTTATTAACACCCATATAGAGAGAAATTCCATTTTTAAACATTGATTTGCCCTCCGCTATACATTACTCAAACTGATATACATGACTTAAACGTTTCCATTGTGTGGTACAAAATGACGTATGTCATCTTCTAACCAGGTTCCATTAGGATCGACATCTTCGGACAATAATTTATTTATCTCCGCGTATGACAATCGAAAGACTGATCGAGGAGCGATCCTCTCTCGGCGTAGGTCGTCAGGCCAATCAGCTACCAACGAACTTCTGACTCTCTTACGACGGGCGTTCATAAGCATTTGAATGGGCCAATCAATCACGCGGGTCCTCTCTTTCTCACCCTCGCGGTTCCTCGCTCTATTCCACCCGGTGACGTCACGCTACAGTCATCCCCTATTAGTGGGGTGTTGTACCAACCAGCCCGAGCTGCGGGTCGCGGCGAAAGAACGAGGAAAGCGGAGGCTGACGGTTCCAGCCGAGGGGGTTGGTAATTATATATTCTAAGGGTGTCTCGCCGATCAGTCAATGTTTCCGCTGCAGCTCTCCGACAATGGAGCAAAGATAGAAAAAGCTTATCTGTCATTGCGCGAGATACTTCCTTAGGGGAGTGAAGCCCAAGACTTTTAATTCGCGCTGCGATTACCGGTTCTGCCAATGAAAAAGTAAAGGAATCGATCGCTCAACCAGAGGGGATGAATTTGTTAGCGCCTCGCAGCTAACCAGAAACATTACACGCGTCTACAGACTGTAACGAAATTATGTCGCTTTTACGAGCGCACGCTACTCCCGGAATGGTTTTTGAAACATTGAACAAGTAACTTTATAATTTTATCTATTTCGTAACTTCAACGTCTTCTGTACAACATGGAAGAACGTCAATGACAGTGGTGATAAATGGTAATGACCCTAGTAGCACAAAATATTGTATACACATCCATATAATATTAAAAAGAGATTCAATATTTTTTTAATATTTAAATATACATACAATATTTATTTTATATTAAGTAACAAATACTTGTTTTTAAATATGCAGGAAATATCTATTTCATGTTACGAAAAAAATAATTTTCAGAGTTACCACTCGAGTGTTAACGGTTAATTTAACTAAAATATTACAAAAAAAAATTGTAAATGATCAAAATTTACAGGACGATACAAGTACAGGGAAACAATGAAACTGACCTAAACGAAATTAGCTAGTAATTAGAAACGGCGAAAATATTTCGAAATAATCTCATTGAAATATCGATCCGATAAAAGTGACGCGTCCGAGTCCATACTGTATGACTTTGTGCCGTCGTTGCGTTGTAGCGTAACAGTTTAAGCAGTGATCTGTGACGAGTAGCATCATAATGGTATTTGATGTTAATCGGGCTTTGAGCGCGAGTTAGTGCGACGAATGCATCTCGATCGCATGAGCGAGTTGATTAAATTCAAACACCTTGTAGGCAGAATGCCAGAGCTCGTCGCGTCGTCGTTCGACCAGGAGACCGTGTGCGTGAGTTCAAATATGCTCATATCGGGCTGGCTCAAAGGACCGAGGTAACTCTCTGTCCAACAATAGTCACGCATGATAATAGCATGCCATCCGGACCCCTCGGTCAGTCTCGGAACGGCCGGGCCGGTCGTCTGGAAGGAGTAAATACCAAATGGTTGAATTGATTCGGCCATCGGGAGTTAACGGCGATTGAGTTCTCATATTTGGTCGAAGCCTGTGGAATACTAGCGTTTCTCGTTATCGTTAAGACACAATCAGCCAGGAAAATCTGAGTTTCCACACTTTCGATAAAATGTGTCTCTTGGGATACCAAGACGTTCGTATAGGTACACGTAATTCCGGATATTCGGACTTCAATAATCATCCATTACCTTCTATATAGATAAATAGACTATAAATATTTTAATATTTCTTTTTTTTAATAGTAGTTACACATGGAAATAGCATTTCAAATATTATTTTTATATTTATAAGCATTTGAAACTCTTCTGGGTTTATTTCGCTTTTTAATATTATATGAATGCGTATACAATATTTTGTGATACTAGGGGATGTACTTTACCACAAGAAGTATCCAAACTCTCCATATGAATTGTAGGAGCTAATATCGTGTTTACTCTGACACAAAATCTCAATTATTTTTTTGGTGCTCTTCGCTGATTCCTTGCAGACTTTCTAAGGTTGTTAGATCACGACGCAATAGAAGAAAAATTATACAAGACCTGAATACTGCGCATCCGTATTCGATGCTTTTACTGTGTGTGAATCGCGGGTAACGTATCCTGACAGTTTCATCTAGTAGACCGATATCGTGGCTGGCTCGGCGCAGCGGTAGCGATCATTCCGTTCTCTCGAATTTAAATAGTCGACCGTCGATCCGTCATACGAAATATCTCTCGCGATGGATATGGCGTAGAGAATTTCTCCGTGCAATGAAATCTCATAACGCGTCCCCCTTTCGCATCGTGTCGGTTCGGGTTCGCGACGCGCCATAGCTGGCCCGACTCAGTTCGGAACCACGAAAACGTCGAAACGACACAGCAACGCGGGCACCGCGTGCGAGAGAGCAATCTAAAATCTGTCAGGCCTTTGATCGATGCGCCGTTCGCCATTTTAATGCCTATCACCCGACAACAAGCCTCACGTGAAATACGAGTTAACCCCCGGGGCGTTCTCACCCTCATCAAAGCGCGATCATCCCTCGAGGAATTCAAAACGCCACCGCTAACATCGGCCTCGACGACATAGGAGCCCGGTAGAGGCGACTGTATCGCTGTGTGAAAACGCTTTAAACAACGTCGGACGTCAACCCGCAGCTAGATCATTATCGGAAATCATTATCGCTTCGTGTCTAATCGCGTCGCTCGTACGCTAGCCTGTTCGCTTGCTCGCGTGCTTGCTTCCTGTACGGTGTACACTGTACGCGATGCAGTCGTCTGTCGATAAGGACAAGCAATTTCCTTGTCGAGCAATTTCCTTGCGGCGGGATGTCCTCTGAAACTGGAAAATAAATTTCAGCGTGATGTCTTAATTATAGGCTTCGACGTATCTACAGTGACAACATGCCTTCTCGCCAATTATCCGAGTTTTAACACCGGATCTACCGAACCCGAAACGAGACTGATGTACAGGGAGTTAAGAAATGTTTTATACATTTTCGGATCGATGGAGATCTGTAAAAAGAAGTTGTTGCAAAATTGTCCTTGACCTTGAATTTGAAGGTCAAATTTTTTTATTGTATTGTACTCTACGCATCGCGAGGATAAAAAATGTCAAAGGAACTATGGAAACACTTTTTATCCTGTTGTGCAACGGGTTAGACATCGTTCATTTTTTTTAATGGAAACCTATATTTTTTACTGCACCAACTGATACAATTTTTCTGCTATACACAACAGTATTACCATTTACGTATTTCTCGAAAATTTTAGTGATGCTTATTTTCCGTAGTGCAGTTTGATTCGTTTGTGTGACCACGTAGCAGAAATTTCGGTGAGTAATGCAATTTTCTCGATTCTGTTTCACTTGTAATTTAATTCGAAAATAATTGGCAGCCGGTCAGCGGGCGAGGAAAATCCTTGAATCTTCCCCGGATAATCGGAAAAATATTATGATAACGCGATTGCCGGGCCGACCCGATGGACGGAACACGTTGCCGGATCGAAGCGTAGTGTATCGAATCATCGTTAGCCAGAAATACAGGATTTGCCGGACTGTGGGAAAAAACTCGGTAAATCCAATGGACGCGGCCTAATCCTAAATGGACGAGGAGAGACTCGTCGGGCCGAGAGTGCGTTGGAAGTAAAACCTGTTCGCTGTCCGTAAATCTAATGACGAATTTATTCGTCCTGTGTCGCGTATATACATATACGTATAGCTGAGACAGGATTTTTGCGGAAGTCCAAATGGACACGGCCAGCGGCCGCGCAACAAACTAAATACCTATTAAAATATCATAGCGACATACACATCGAGAGCACGGCATCAGTCGATGGATGAAAATTTTATCGGTGTTACTTGGCGAATTTCCCTCTAATTGGATTACCTTCGGATGTGCTGAATTCTCTCTCGCTCTCTCTGGCTATCTGAATGTGCAGCAACGCTATACAATTCGGCCACGTGTCGATTACATTCGACAGCGGTGATGCACGTGAATTACACGGCCGTTCCGCGTGTATCAATTTAATAATTCGTGGAGGGGGACAGGTGTAAAAGCCAATATTCGACCGGGTAACACGCTCCATTCCTCTGTAACATCGTTATCGGGTTATCGCGACGCGTTAATGTAACGGATACAACTTTCCCCGTGATATTTGAGCCGAATTACATATAAATCGGATTAACACGCGCCCATTGGCTTTTACGATTGAAAACGGAGCACCGATTTAACACACGAAGCATAAATTCTTTAATAGACCTTTCGTTTTTGTTTACAATATTGTTTACGTTCTCTTTCATTTTTAATGGCTTTTCAGAGCTGCGATTATTGTTATCAAAATTTCAATTTCATGTCGAACCATCGATGTTGTATTTCGTCGTGAATAAAATAAGCAACTATAATGGCAAACGAGTTTTATATATATACGTACGTATATAAATTGACTTGGTCTTAAATTACAAAGTCAAAATGCCGACTATTTCTTTTTATTGCATCGTATTCTAGTCATCGCAAGGATACAAAGGATACAAACCCTCAGTCAAAACTTAATCGCTCTCCTACAAAATTATAGTAAAATATTTAAGTTCTTTAGTCAGATTCAGTCTGTACCTATAGCCAGTAAATCTTATAAAATCTATGCAAAATTCCCGCCCGTTACAATTCAACCAATTTAGTCAAAGAAAAATCAAAAGATCAGTCAACTGAAAATAGTAGTTGGCTACTATCGATTTAGGCGATAGTTTCAATCGATGGTGCCCATCACTAGTGGAGGAATATGGTCGTAGCTTCAGTCGCGGTGCACAGGTCGGCGAAGCGAATCAGTTTTGCGCGAGGAACGTGACATTTTTCAGTGTTATTCACTCATAAGAGAAATAAATCCGCAGGGCGGTGAAAAAGATGTATTCGTAGATTTGATGGGGCGAATGCTACGGAGACACTCGTAAAAGACGCATCAGTGTTAGCAAGCATAAAATTAGAAGAATGGACTTAAAAGGATTTGAGAGGATTGCCGTGGCTCCGGTCGCATCCGCCGGAACTTCACCCCCACCTCTCTCTCTCTTCGTCTATCCACTTCTCTCTCGAGTTCTACCTACGATATTCGTGCTTGCGCGGAACATAGACGAAGTCCAAGTTTCGAGAGTGGATTGAGAGTACGCGAACTTTTTTCGAGAGAGCGGCAGCAGAGGGGAGACTCTAAGAGACAGAATGCATTTCGGCGCTTCCAGGAGGAACGTACTGTTGAGATGCGCGAGTAAACAGGCGAACGGTGTCCCGCGAAATAAAGCTTAAACGAAAAACCGAGTGAGAACAGGGGTGAAAAGAGGGAAGATACATTCCGCCGCTTTAAGAGCCAGCTCATCCGTGAACAAACGGTTCGCGGGATAGATACGGGGACGAAATTTAAGCGGCAAATGAAACGGATCTCGGGGAGAAGCGAGTCGCTTTGTTTCTAACCACTCGTCATCACTCACGGATAGTAAGAATTGCGTAAAAATAGATTTCGTTGACAAAAAGACGCACAGTGGGCCAGAACGTGATTCAAGCAACTACTGATGTTAATTTATGTGGTGTCGTTGTGAAGAGGAGCTCTCAATGTTCAAGTTTAAGGCATTTTTAATCACGAAGTGAATTTCTAAAAAAATCATTGAAAAAAATATTTTAATTATATGTAAGTTTTTATTATAATGGAATTTTTAAGAATTTTAAACTCCAGGGTGGCCCAAAAAGGGCGCAGAGAGCCAAATGTTTTGGACCTTAGCATAAAGTATAAATTTTTACAAGTAATTAGAATTTAATTTCAATACGCACTATATAGGGGTCTAGAAACATACGCCAACTGTAAATTGAATAATGAAAAATGATCAAAAAGGATTTTTTACTAGTTGTAATCGCCTTCTGGCCCACTGTGGTGGGGAAAGGGAGAGAAGAAATCGAGCAGAGGTTCCCTGTCTTTCAAGAATGGAAGTTCTCCGGGTTTTCGGGCGATTTGAGGGGAAGTGCAGTAATGCAGGAACAAAAAGAGAAACCTTGATAAAGCCGGGCGTCAGAACTAATGCCGGTGCTTAAGAAAAAGCTTAATGGATCGTCCTCGAGGCGCAACGAAGTGTCATTTGTAACCTTACGCAGCTCGCACGCACGGCTCTCCTTCTTTTGGATTAATTGCTGTCCAATTAATGTCTCGACGTCGCCGGAAGGGCCACACCAAGCACTGCCGTCTACGCGATCGACTCCGCCATATTTCTGCCGTCGTGAAACGCCCAGAACGACCAAATCATTTCTCATCGTACTCGTCGTTATTCAATCCGAGCGCACCCTAGCTTTGCAATATTATCCTTGTAATCTATCTATGAAAAATGACCCCCCTATAAGAATTGTGTTCTAATAAACATTGTTTACTATGGTTAAACTTATAGTATATATTTTTGTACGAATTTATAACAACAAATGATAATGTTTTTAGATTCACCTGAATCGACTACCACACTTCAGACTTGCATTAAAAGTCGCCACTGCCTATACAGGATGCCCCAAAAATGTATTTCCTTGAAAGGGATGGTTCCCGAAGTCATTCAAGAAAATACATTTTTGGAACTTCCTGTATAATCAATGAATTTCTGTTGTAATACAAATAACTTCAAAGATATCCATTTTTCGTCTTAGCGAACTATGTAACTTCGTGCATTTGTACTGTGTAAATATATTTGAAAATGTAGGATTAATCACACTGTACATGATTTTCATACAATTTTCCATTTACTGGAAGCTACATATAATAAGAACGAAGTTTTCAAAATTCTAAAGCTTAAATCTTTCCTGTCTTATTAATGTCAATTATAGTTTTTACTAACAAAAAAGAACGCGGTCGTGAACACGAATGCTTTGCACGATAAGGCGATCAATGCTGTCAATATCGTGCTCGTCGCGTTGGTAATGACCACGTGACCGTAAACACAGTAGATGGTAATGCATACATACACACTCACAGAGAGAGGGAGGAGAGGGAAGGAGAGAAAATATTTGTTTGTTTTTTTCCTGAAATCGTGCTCGAATAACTCCGTGTGTTCGACGAACGTGTCGTCGACAGCCGAACTCTGGAGTTTATTAATTTATTCGAGCATGCAAATGGTAATTAACGTGGACACCGATGACAGGAACAGACACACCCTTCGGGCAGACGTGTGTCGATTTCCGCGCACGCGATGCGCCCAGGATACCTAAGGCCCTCGGGGCGATTAGGGCCCTGTTTGATGATCGACAATCAAGCGATCTAATTCCCCGTGATGAATTGAAAAAGTCAACGGGACGTGTGTGCGTGTGCGCATGTGCGCGCGCGCGTATCTAATGCAGCAGCCCAAGGGTTTACGTAGCCAACACAATTTCCAGGGTCGCGTAGTCCCGATTTATAACCGCCGATCTCTATCGACGAATTTCGCTCTCGACCCCCCGGCCCGCTTCTCTCCACTTTCAATGGCGTGTAGTAGTCGGAATTGGCAATTTTAATCAAGTTGCCAGAGACTCCTAATCAGAACCGGGCGTTAAAGTGGCGGCCACCAACTGAAATTAACAATGTTGTTAACAAGCGCGTCGACGTGGCGCACAGCGACAATTCCGGTGCGAATATATTCCAGGCTAAAAGCACCCCGAGCCGTCGCACTTTGTGGGAGATAAGTGTGACGACCTGTCCAACGACACTGGGGGGGAAGGGTTGACGCAATCAACGTAAAACGTAACGCCGACGGTAACAGGGATTAGTTATCTTCAGCACCCTCGTAGCTACCGCGGGAGGTGCGGGCCTCGTATTTAGGGGCCGCGAGGGCGTAGGAGGAGGACACCATTCAGAAATCACCGACGATCTCCTAGTAATTGCGCGAAGAAAATTGCGCGAACAGCCTACGCTGCTGGATCGAATGGCTGCTGACGGAAATCGGTGACCAACAATGGCTCAAGATGGTTATTGCCCCGATCTGACGCGATAATGCCGATATCCGTTTCCAGAACGATGCCATCCGCACGGAGAATCGGCGCGGGATCGTCGAGGAACCGCGCTATAAAACCGTTTAGGAGAATCTATGGACAATGGAAATGGTTATGCTTATTAAAATATCGACCGCCTCTCGCATTCTGATATCGAAAAACCATTACCGATCCTTACGTTGTAGATTTATTTTGCGGAATGTTGTTTGAACAGCGAATTTACGTTGAACTGTTAGTTTCCATTGTACAATGTATAACGATGAAACTATGCGATTCTTATAAATTTTTTCGTGCTCATTCCGAATCTGGTCTTAAAAGTCTACGACCTCAGGATTTTTCAAAAAATCGAATTATAGTTAAACAATTAAACTTTTATTTTTTCAAGGTTAAAAAAATTCGTTTAGTCGCGTGTTTACATGTATCCGACATTGTACGAAACTTTTTTCGTCGCAAGATCAAATTTCGACATAATGAAGTTTCCAAGTCCTTTGAGGACAGCAAGTCCGCCATTTTAGCGGAACTTTGGACGCCACACTGCATTTACGTTGTTACTCTTGCACAGTTACGAACGATTCGATTACACTGAACGAGGTAGAAAAAGAATGTATGTGTATAGGTATATTTCAGTGTCGACAATGTATTTTACCATCAATTTTTCCCGACTACCGCGCCGAGCACGCCCATTTTTCGATAATAAAATTACCGTAGCAATCCCGGTTGCCAAGAAATTGTTATATAATCAGAAATCAGTCATTAGGTTAACGATAACTCTAATAAAAGGGGGAACAAAAATTTTTTCCCCTTAAACCATATTATTTTAGCTACATACACTTTAGATCGAACGACTAATAGCAAAATAATCTAAGCTGATGACAATCATGGACCACCCTGTATAACAACTAATAATATTAAGAAGGAACGGTTGGTTCTAATTTTATGGTCCATCAGAATAATTAAAATTTTTATCAAAGCAATCGAAGACATTAATGTAAAAAGATCTTCGCTTTAGCCCCGTTTCAACTAACGCAATTCTACATTTAATATTTTACCACAATTCGAAAATGAACGTTCAATAGAAATCAGCTTATCAGAATGATAGACAGCGCTAAATCTCTTTCATTTCCCTAGTTACTTTGATGTAACGAATGGGGTGGCAACGTGCGAACAAACTTATCAAAAGAATACATAAACAACGTATTACAATTGAACGATTCGTGGACAGTATCCGGCGTGTTTGTTTTGAATCGGCGTGCCGCGGCGCGGTGTATTACGCTGTACGATAAAACGGGAAATGAAGGGCTGATCGACAATTACGCGAACAAGGTGTTAATCCCTTTTACTGTCCGCGACAGCGTCACCGACAGAGTGCCGAGCAAAACGGCCCTTTGACGCATACGAAACGCACCGTTGCAACGCGTTGCCGAGCATGGGCGACCGAGCGAGTGAACGAATGTGCGAGTAAACGCGCGCGCACCAACGTGCATCACCGAGGAAACAAAACCGACTGGGCGTCTCGGTTGAGATGCTTTTGCGCCCGCAAACGACACGACGATAAATAATAGACACGGAATTATATTGCTTTTGTATTCATATTAAGGTCCGCGGCGCGGTCGTTCTGTGCCGAGCTGAATATTTTCCTTCTATTCGGGATTAATGGCTCGGACGTATTTTATAGGGAGCCCCACTGTCCGTACGATATCCATGCAGAAACTGACCGCTGCCCGTTCGGCTATGATATATCGTCGGAAGTTTAAAAGTAATACGGGGAACAGGAGAGGCCGACCAGAGAATATTCGTACCGGGGCTGCTCCTTCTCCAGAGACATTTAAATTTCGAAATTTGACGTCCCGCGTACGTGCTGCGCCAATACCGTCGGGACTGGTCAACCAGACTCCCTCTCTGTTTCTTCGCGTTCTTCGGAGACGGTCAACGGATCGTATGTACTCTCTCCGTGTTATCGGGAACGCGATAAGACTTCCACGTCCGTCCATGGAATATGGTAAAACGTCCGGAAGAAGAACGACCGCTAGTGAATCACTGAACCACTCGCTAAATGGAGAATGAACTTGCCAGTGGTTGTACAGGATGTACGAAAAATGTTGCACTTTCTTGGAAGGTTGTACAAAGGTCATTTAAAATCACTGTTTTCGTTAAGAACTCATTAAGGGAGTAGACTCTTTTTTTCCAGGATTGCAAGAGTGCGGGATACGCGTTCTCATTTCTCGATAATACAAAAATGGAGTTTTTCTGTAAGCAAAAATGATAGATAAAAGATCGATCTAGGCCGATCTATCTATCTGTAATTTTAATTATTCGGCAGCATAATTTTCATTATTCGGAAACATTCAACTTTTATTTTTATAGCTAGATTTGTAAACGTAAAAATAGGACTTTCGAGGGCGATCGCAGATTGATCTTTTATCTAGCGTTTTTGATTACTGAAAAATCTTTGTATTATCAAGAAATGAGAAAAGCACAGTGGAGTTGGAATTGGCCTCTTGTTGGTCCATGCTTTTCTTTGGTAACTCTTCAACAATGCCGTGGAGAACATTATCGTAAAGGAAGAAATTACTTAAAATAACCTTCGAAACCACCGTATCCAAGGCAGGAAAACATCCTGAAAATATCTCGAAATACGACGGGTATAAAATTGTATAAGAACAATCGGGATATCCGTTCATCGACGTTCAACGTCCGTTGGTAACCAATATTTGTTCGGTGTCGGAAACACCGCATCTTTCTACGTCGTAATGCAGTGTCTTCATATTAAGAGCCCGTTATAGGGCTGAATGCGATTCGAGCGATATTTATCCCGGTTCGGTTAGGTACAAGCATCGCGCATTACGCGTGACACTGCTGTTAATCGAAATTTACTTTCACACCCTCCGCGCGACACGTGCTAAGAACACGTGCTGCAGTCAGGGCGTTGGCTATCTTCCATCTGTCAAAAATCGACAGCCCGCGTGCGGGTCATGCATACGCAACGCAACGAAACGAAACATTTCTCGCAATGGCACGCAACACGAATTGCTCGATATTCGTCGAGCTGTGAAGGCAAAGTTCTACCGCTTTTCAACTTGAGTTTCAACCCCTTGCACTACGACTTGTTTTACGGTTTCAATGATTGGAACTTTTTGTAGTTTGTAGCTTTTTTTTAGAAGAATGCTCTTCATTTCAAAACAAAAATTTGTTATAAATATTGAATAGGATTGACAGGGTTTACATAAGAAAATTAGCAATTTTTTGATCGACAATCATTTTCACAAAATGTTCATTTAAAAATGCATGTTCTAATTATAATTTTTATTACATTTCATTAACATCGACATTTTCGGCATTACTAAACATTTCTTTTATTTTATTTTTCTCATTTACTAAATAAGAATTGTTTGATCTGCCGCGCGGACTACTGTGTGCTGGACCAAATTCGGCTACCCTTCCCTGTTTCGTGCAATGTGCTGCGTCCGACAAAAAAATTTCATCTTTCATCGTATTCGAAGGAACGTAGCATTCGCGAGCGCGTGAAATACGGGATGGGTGGGAGCATCGTCGAGCAACAACTTTAAACACATTTAAACAGTGTCTCATCGATGAAAAGGGCGTACCACCGAGTCAGCGGCGCGCGTTTGTCGCAAACAAGCTTGCTTTTGGTGAAGCGGTGGTCCCCGCTGAAAAGGGGATGAAATAAAAGAGAGCCAGGGAAACGCGAAATCTCACCTTAAACCACGAAGATTCCGATCCCTTTGAAGATTCGGTGAAAGTTAAATTCTGTTCGTAGACGCGTATTATACACTTCGAATCGGTACAATGTATACCGGCGGAGGTTCAAGGGCGGTTTCTTTTCAGACCTTGCGCCACCGACCATTATAGCGTAGCCGTAGGGTGTCTATAGGGTTGTTCACGGCCGAGAATCGAGCAGACGTGGCGAGCGGTTGCTACCGACCTTCCGGAAGGGTCGATTGTTGACCGAAAAAGTCGCCAATTTAAAAGGACCCCCGGCGTTTCTTTCGCAGCGGCGCGTAAAGAAGAAGCGAGACGGAGGATAGGAACGCGCACGCCTGATTCCGAACAAGCAATTATGTTGTTACGAAATGTTTACAACGAGATTATTGTCAGCGGCATCTTGCGCCCCCGGGTGGTGGCCCGGCCGACTAGATCTTTCTCGTATTATCAATTTTATTTGACGAAGGGACCTCGAATACGCCCAGGGCGTGCCTTTTGTGGCCGAATACGCTACTAGAACTGTGCTCGAGCACGTATCACTTACGTTGCCTCTGCAGGGATTATCGTGTCTTCTTCAGCAAACTTATCGATCCTATTTGTCGTGAATAGCACACAAGTACACACAGCGTATATACAACGTCACACATATATATGTATATCGTTTTTCTGAATTCAACTTTTACAAGTTGAGTTTACTACTGCAGTAATCCTTAATATTGACGAATAGTTTTAATCCCTTGCACTCGAAGCTCGTTTAACTCGAAAATTAAATTTTCCAACCGACTTAGAATAATTTCATTCTATACGATGTTCTTCATTTTATGGATATGAAATTAATATAATACCTCATATAATACTTAAATGTTTGATTAGATACCAACTTACTTATTAATGCATACAATTAGTTAGTTCGTTGCCACTTAGATTTAATAATCTAGAACAAATTAAGTTAATTCTCGAATGCACGAGTAACACCGCACAATGTCGAGATAAAATGTCTTCCACCTGCATTTTCATTAATAAATATTTTCCTCTCCGGTTGTGAAGAGGTCGTCGCGGGACACTGCTACAAACAAAATAAGTGAATCTATCGAAGGATTAATTTTAAGAAGTTAAATAAATAAACACGATTTCCGTCACAGGGGTCGTACAGACCCAATCCGAGCCCCAGAGGGGGTTAAGAGCCAAAGTCACATAACAGAGCGAACACGCATGTGCATCGCATTTATTTACAGCCCTCGTAAGAGTTGAGTGACGTACACTCGGAGCAACAAAAGCTAGCGTTTACACACTAGATATCAGTCGTATCTACGAGATTCGTTCGCTGTGTATGCAAACACGGAAGTGGCAAGGAATAAAACGTAAGCACCTTGGATCTATCATATTTCACGAATAGAATGATTTTAGAGTCGAAAGTAACAAAGAATCGTGGATCGCGCATCCTGTCGGGTACGGAGTTACAGCGCGCAGTAAAGAGAGTTAAGAGTTAATAATTCAAAAAGACGCGATTACGAGAGGTAGGGAGCAAAGGTAGGTGACGAGAAACGGAGGTCGAAGGTGAGAAAAGGTGACACGTCGGGTATTCGCGGCTGAGCCATAGTCTCGAGATGTGACTCGCCCTTACGCTCGCCTTCGCCCGCGTATATGGCTCCGATTCGTCTCGGTTCGGATTCTTCCGCGTGCGGAATCGCATCACGAAAGAATTTGCATGCAAATAGCGTCGCGGAGCCCGTCCGCGTTCAGCCCGCGTCACCGCGCGGCCCGCCGCGCAATCAGTTCTGCGGTCTCGCGCTCATAATTGAATGTGGCGTAAATAAATAAATGTCGCAGCGGGCACGACACAGCGTTCGCCACCCTTTAAAGGTCGAGACTTCGATTAAGCTTCGCGCCTCGTAGTCGGCGTCCCTCTGAAAGCCACTCCTCCTCGCACCGTTCGTCCGTCCGCGTCCGCTTCCGTCCGTCGTTCCACGCTCCTCGCTTTCGCCGCGCGACCACTGCCGAAAGGGAATATTACAGCAACTGGAATTTTTCTCGAGGATTAATTTGCGGTTAAGTCGGCCCTCATCCTGTCAGGACTACCGGCATTACTGGCTACCGTGTGCAGTATGCACTCACTGTCGGGCCACGCCGCGCCGCTACCAACCGTACGACGATTAATTATTCGACAAAGTCTTTTCTTTTGCCCGCCGCAAGACCAACACGAGCAACGAGAACCTTCATGCGGACACGCACGGCCAACCACTAAACGAAGATGCATACATCGACGAGGCTAGATTTAAATGCAGCGCTGCTCGTAATGGTCATACGAAGATCAACTTCGTCTATTTTTATGGAATGATGTGTTTATAAATAAAGTATTAAATAAATAATAGTTAAGGAAATATTTATATTTAAATAATTGTAGGACACCATTACTGTCACACCAAGACGCTTGGTTTTATTTATTGCAGAAAATAATATATTTACGTTACGGCACTTTCGAAATGAATAGAGTAATTATTGCCTTTGTTTGATATAATATCACAAATTTAATTACGTTTTTAACGGATAAATTTGATTCACACCTGTATATTGTGCGCGGTTATTAATAGATTTTCCATGAACGAGCTAACGTTATCCTCGATGTGGCCGCATCGCACAGACACACAGTTTTATGGTCATTATAATGATTATCGTGGATCGTATGTAGCGGGATTTGATACAATTTTCAGATGGAGATGAATATTTCATCAGAGTTGCGTGCGAGCGCGACGGGGGATTGGTCTGCGAAGAATTATGGGTTATTATTCGCGTGTCGCCGATAAAATATCCCCGTCCATAGAATTAATTAGGAAGATTTTAATATACGGGTGGGCAATAAAGCCCGGAAACCGCAATTTCGGCGGTTTTACGAGATCCGAGGCCACGCAAGGTCCTGGGCAGGAAGGACTCGAGATAAATCCTCTGTCAGGATGAAATGCGTACGAGTTCCTTAGCCCCCGAGTGCAACGTACAGACCGGAACCGTTGGCTACATTCCGCGATATTGCTCCCCTTTCCACCCGAGCTCGCGTCGTCGGTGGCTCGTGAAAGTGACGCGACCGTCGGTAGTAAAGCGAGAAAAATATTTGCTTTGTGGAACCGGCAGACTTGCCCACCCGTCTTCCCGTCGCGGTTCACCTAAACGAATGCGCGCCGCGCTTATACGACTCATACTTAATTCTTCTCGGCGAGCCGTCCCCGGCTCCCCCCGTCCCTCGCACGAATGTTTCATTCTTCGCGTTAAGTCTCGCATCGTTCGAGATTTATCGTCCACCTTGGACAGTCTATTCGCGCGGTGTCTCAACCGGCGCAAATATTTGTCCCCTCATTTTAATCTCGACCGCGGCAACACCCATTCGCAGGATTCGCCGGCCATGCGAGGGGGGCCAAAGAGAGCAATTTTCAATTTACAGCCGTTACTTCGGTGCTCGCGAACCCCGGGCACGCAGAAGAACCTCGAAAGTAGGGCCATAAAAACGTCAGGGAAATACACCGAAGTACATAGTACGATTTGCGGCGCGAGCGTATCCGAAGGCAGCGACCGATGCCGACGAGCGAGCGTAGTCTTTTTACTTGTCCGGCCGCTACGGACTTTGACAAACATTCGTCGACCCCTCCCGGTGCAAATAGTGCGTAACGCACGGTGATACAGCGGGACGGCACCTCTCGCAGTTATCCCGTACTCGAACGCGAAGTGGTCGACGTTGAACTCGCGGTCACACCGCAACGTTCTCGACGTCGTCGCGGCCAGGGAACCGTATTTTTTTCCAGGGAACCGTCAACGATAAACCAACGGAACTTATTGCCTCGGTTCGCGGTTGGTGGCGCGATTCTTTACGCCGGAGAGCACGGCTACACCTCCCCTTATTGACACTTGCCGACCTTAGCGGGGCGACGCGAGACAGTGTCGATGAATGTCGCATTTTGTTCCTCTCGCGCCTGCGCGTAAGAACGCTGAATATATTCCTCGGTACACAGAGCGAGAGCAGCAACGATATTCCAGAGGAATTCGAAGATCGTCATGCCTCGCGATTACTGGCGTCGCCCTTTCGGAGGCTATTGCCCGGAAGACCCGCGTATTTCACTCGATCTTATTAGTTTTTGGCCCGAGCGAGTTCGGGAAGCAGCAGTTGCGCCAAGGGTGAAACGAGGAATCTGGCCGAAACCCTCCGTATATTCTGCATAATACTTATTTTATGCGTGACACTGCGCGAGAAAGCTCGGAATAAGAAGCTTCGAGCGTCGCGTCGCGGCGCGACCGTTCCCGAAAATGGAGTGCGTCGTCGCGGTCTCGTTCTATGGAAATCCAAACCTTGGAAACCAATCTGCCTGGAAACACTGCGGAATTTCATCGGGAAACTTACCACCGTCTGCGGTCGCGAGGACAAGTGTAATTGCGATAAATTAAATTAATTGTCGGTTAAAATAAATAATGTAGGAGCGAGATTCTGTAAATATGTGTTCAATTGTATTTGTACGTGTGTATGTTCGATTATATTTTTATGTGTGTATACATACAAATGTAAAACAAGTATTCGTAAGAAACAATGACATTATTTCTCTACTCTCTACTTGAGCAAATCAATTTTAGCAAATCAAACACTTAAAGCGAAATTTAATTATGGATTAATTAATCCATTAAATTGCATTATTGCAAAATCTTGCACTATTTATAATGGTGTTGATTTTGTTCACCAATTCATTATTAAATTTTCAAATACAACTACGCAGGATTATATGATGGTACCATGCCGATTGTGCATGTCCCTTCTTTGTTAAAGGATTTAAAACAGTTTTGTAAAAGGATTTCATTCCGTTTATAATAGATAAATAATAATTATTATTATTTGCGAGAAGCGACAGACAATTTCCTCGGGAACATACGAGGCAGTCTCGTTTCTGATTCGTCATGCTCGAAAGAGCAAACTCGAAGGGCGGGAAGGGATGATTTTTCAACGTCTCGAAACCGGAAGCGTCTCGAGGATGCTTGAAACCACGGAACGACGAGTTCTCAGCGTGAGTAGCTACTCTCATTTTTTTCTCCTGCGAACACCTTTCTCTCTCGTTCTCGCACATACTCCCTCTGTTTCTAGCGGGACCGTGGGCGTTTTTGGTACGGACGGCAGCCAGAGAACCAAAAGACGGAAGACTTATCCCTGGCTGGGTTTTGACAAAAAGTGAGAAAGCGTGAAGATTGATGCCTCGGTCATCTTAGCACTTTGCCGAGTCACCGGACATTAGAGGGTCGGGCTGGTACCCTCTCTCCGTCGCGAAGAAACAGAGTGTAAAATGCATTTAATTCACGTGTCGTTGGAACGAGGGTGGCGCGCGGCCCCTCAACAACATCGCCGAGAATCTTCCCTCCGTCTGCGGCTCCGGCTAGCAATGATTTCACACTCATAAATCTGAGTGTCAGGTTCACCGTTGCTATCTAAAATACAATTTCCGCGTTATTCTATTACTCGGTTCATTGTGTCTATTATAGGCAGTTGCGTATTAGTCCTGGGAACTCGTCAAGAGAGCTATATAATATATTCGATGAATCGACGATCATCAGTGGAATTAAATCCATTGTTCGTGTAGGGTGGAATTTGTTCGTCTTGAATATTTTTCTTACGTATCTGATACGAACATTGTTTTATTTTGACAATGATGAACACAAATAAAAAACATTATGTTTATAATATGGTTCCTTTCTTGTTGTCTAAAAATATAGAGGTTTATTATTAATTACATAATAAATAATTTTTACATGCTTCCCACGTGTTGTACTAACCTAAAAACATAGAGAATCAACAATTAAATGTTTGTGCTTCCCTATATTATCTCAGCACAAGGTTTCTAAAGAACATGTGCTCTTAGATTTTTATAATTAACGGTATTTTTAATTTATTCGTTTAATCAGGAATTATCAATGTCAATTCTGTAATATGTCACTCTGTATATCTATCTGTCTAGTCCTGCCCTCTCTCGAGCATATATGGCTCACCGATCTGTACACAAAGCTTACATGTTCATTTATTTTTTTGTCGTGAAAAGTGCAAGGAAAAACGTGGACCACAGTGTACTGATTGGACAACCGACGGACGTGAGCGCAAATTAATTCTTAATCGTTCGCTCCACGCAAGACGCACCGTAAGATCTCCTGCATAGTTGAACGGGACGAAAGCTAATTCGTGTCAGCGATAATGAGAGCTTTCACGATAATGGGAAGGTTAACGTTCCGGAATAAGGAAGCTTGCTCGCTAAAGGCGGGCCAACGTCTCCGATGAGCCACTAATTCAATAGAAAAGCAACCGTGAACTGCTTCCATATTTCCGAGAAAGAGGCGACCGTGATAAATCGGATCGTGAAGAGATTCACGGTGGCTCGACAAAATAAAAACATAATATTCCTGTCATTAGGAGGCAATTCGCGAACGTATACTGCCAGGTGCAATCAACGAAGAACAGTCCCGAGATACCGGTCTATACAGGGTGTCCCAAAAATGTTGCACTTCCTTGAAAGGTTTCCTTGGATTATTAGAAGAAACTTTTTCGGTAAAACTTACGTTTAGGGGAGGTAGCTCTGATGACCTTGACCTTGACATATGTTGGCAAGGACAACATTATGAAGATACCGAGATATTTGCGAAAAAACTATTCCAAATACTGTATTGAATTTTACGTATCTCATTTCTATAAAAAAATGTACACCAGTCGCATTTTATGCTCGGCACGATATTAAAGACGTTCACATTTGAACCAGTAGCATAGCACGCGAGAATAAAAGCACCCGAATGACAAAATGAAAAAGCAGAAAGAGGCGAGTCATGCTGTCCGGGTGAAACCTTTCTCGGCGGTTAGTCACTGTCTACGGGAAACAGAGGAAAAAGAAATGTGCATGCACGCGAACAGCTGCCGATTCGAGATTGCGCGATCGAGGAGAAATAAAATTAAAACGATTTCGCGTGATCTTTAGAGGCTCGTCGAGGCCGAGTGTTTCCGTTATTTCAACGCCGCGTCGGCGGCTGATATGAATAATAATAAAAAATTGGCACTGTTCCGAATGAAACTGAACCAAAAAAGAAAGAGTACGATAAACGTACGGGGGTGAAATTTTGCAGCTAAACGAGAGAACGGTCTCCGTCGATTCTCTCCCTATGTTGAGTACCTATGAGGGGTGCCTAGGACACGGGCATGGACACGGGCGCTTTTCGCGCGTCTAGACGCGCGGCTCACGATGCACACTGTTAATAAACGGCATCTGTCACCGGGCATTGCGTTGCATTTTGTGTTTTATGCTTTACGCTCGGCCCGGTTTATGCTCCGGTTTATGTTTCACACCGAGCGCGCACCGTGGCCCCGTGTGTGCGCATAATGTCGAGCGCTATTGCATTTTTCTACCCCGCTAATCACGTCGCCTTGCCGTGCCGGACACTTTGTCTCCGATTTTTATCCCCCCGTACATTGGCTGAAAAGAGATTTTATACTGCGCGAAAAATTGGTCGACACGCCGTCGCCTGGTCCCCGTGTCCAGCTCACCGGCCGCGCTCTGCCCTCGCCGCGGTGCCGTTATGCAAGAATACTTTCCCGTATTTATTCCCGAAATTATTCCGCTCCCAAACCCACCCGCGTTACTCGTTTCCCTCTAACGACATTCCTCACCCTCTCGGCTGATGGCATAATGGCTCATGTTCGCTTCCTCCGTACTAATGCGAGGATATATATTTCGCCGTTACGTCCAGGTTGCGCGGAAAAAAAGAACAACCACCCCGTTCATATACCAACGAACCCTTGTTTTCAACAGATCGGCTGAGTGCACCGATGAACCACTCATTTTTCAATATCTCATTCTAGGACACCCGCGTCATTCCTCATCGGGAATAACGCTAACGCAAAAACACTCGACTGTTGTCGCCTGGTGATGTACGAACATACAGGATCATCATCTCACAGTCGCACAGTGGAGTATTTGGCCCGAAAAGCTGGCCAAAACTATTGCAACGTTATTTATGGTCTCAAGGTCATAATATTACAATATATATCATTGAATTCCTCGTAAGATCAGCTACAACATTATGAAACAAAAAATACATTCTGACATTTAAAAAATCAAAGTGACTTTGATTGATTGTTGTAAAAATAATATTTTCGATATTTTATATATCGAAGGTTGTAGATGTCGGAACACTGTTCAACTTTTGTTCGAACCAATTTTTTTAAACAACATTATTTTATTTGTTTTTATTACGCTAAGTGTTCTCGCGAATGAAATAATGCCATTATATTCTGCAATTCAAGAAATGTGTAGGACAGAAAATTTATTGTCTATAATTTTCTCCTGTAAAAACAAACGAAAAAGACATTTTCAAAATTCAAAGGTTACATATACTATTAAATAGGAATCGGCTGACACGTCTGTCTGATCATGACCAACCAATTCTACTTCTTGGGATTGTTAGAACACGCGAATCAGTCGAACTTTCGAACTGAATTTTCTCGAAAACGGATCGTCAACCGAAAAAATATTATTCGTTTTTTCGACTTATTTTTCCACATAAAATCATCTCGTGTTTGCTTGCACCACCTATCGAACCACAATATCGCAAATCGTGGTACTAATAAGAAACATGCTCGGATTCGTCTAGGACCTACTAAAAAGTTGCTTAAATAAGTAACTTGAGAATTAACCTTTTCACTCCGAACGCCAACTTTCAAATCGGATACGAATATCGTATATATATGTGATATATCGTAAAATATGTGACATCAAAGAACTTTTTAGCTCGCTGCATAAAATTTCCAGGAACCTGTGCACGAACGACTAAGTTTCACGAAGTAGAGTCAGAAGGTAAAATACTCGAAGAAATTCGACTCCGAGAGACGGACTCTTTCAGTGTTCGACCAGAACCGTAAAGAGGCACGAAGTGCTTCGTTAAAAGTCAAGGGCACTTCGTAACGTGAATTTTAATCGCGGCCGTGTCCCGAAATAAAGCCGAGGCGAAAAATATCATCGACCTCGATCCAGAGGAGGGTCCTGCTTAGAATCGAAACACGGATTAACTCCCGAACAACCTGCCTGCCCTCCCTCCGCGACAAAGTGCACAGACTTTTCGCCAGCTGTCAGCTAGAGCCCGCGGTGCGCTCATTCGTGAAATCTGATCGTAAGTTGCACCACTTCACCGGCCCCTTAATCCGCCCGAACCGCCCTTAGACTCCTGCTTGCTTAAACGAACGCGCGCGGTGCGCTGGAGCGTCGTGGGTGACTTGGAAATCAGGGGCCGCAGAATCGCATCGTTTGAAACATCCATTCAACGCGAATTATAAATCTTTGCGTAACAGTTAATAACAGCCTGGTCTAAGGGGTTCAACCTAATTCGACCATTTTCTTCGACGAAATAAAAATTTCTGCTTAACGAACCACCAAACTCCATGGCATTCCGAAGGAGAACCGAACAAGTACAGGGTATTAAGAAATGTTTGATCTTCCGATCAATTGAGATCTGTAAAAAAAAATTGCCGCAAAATTGTCCTTGAATTTCAAGGTCAAATTTTTTTATTGTATTGTATTCTACGCATCATGAGGATAAAAAGTGTTCCCATACTTCCCAAAAATGAACCCACAGTTTTTTAGACACTTTTTATCCTCATGATGCATAGAATACAATACAATAAAAAAATTTGACCTTGAAATTCAAGGACAATTTTGTGGCAACTTTTTGTTACAGTTCTCTATCGATCCGGAAGATGTGGAATACGCTTATGCTTGCCGAGACCAAACATTTCTTAACACCCTGTACATTTTTCAACGCTTTCGATTCGCTCGCCCGCCTAATTTCATCCCCGGAATGGACTCGATCTAATTCCCAGGGAAACATTGACTCTAGACGCAATCCCGACGGAAGTAATTGCGTCCCATTGCATAGGCGTGTGTCCCGATGCACGCGCTATCGTCGATGTAACAATGCGACCCCGGCGAACGTTGCTCACCGAATGTCACCGTGCAAATGGCCGAGTTTCATTCGTGCCGGGTCTATCGAGTGCGCGGAATGTGACGGTTGCACGCCCGTTCGCCGAAAATTCGACGCTGAAATGCAACGGAATAAAAAAAAAAACAAAAAAAGAGAATACAGCGACACGCAGCACAACGGAACGGCGATTAATAATTCTGCAACGCGACGTTGACGAGAAATTACGAGTGTCACTGCGGTACGAGGGGATGAAAAAGCAGACAAAGGAGTGGTAAAACTAAAACTTCGGCGGAAACGATCGTTGAACAACCGTGAATTTGAGCGTTTGTACAAAAAAAGCGCTGCGTCCTTTTTATAGCCCGTGACCATTGAATTAAGACCACTCTGCATACTCAACATTCTTTACGTTTCAGTGAAATTGAAATAACAGTAATTCATCTTTCTATTCTATTTCCCCTAGTATGCTCTGTACACGTTATTCCGTCGTGTCGATTTGGCCGGCGTTTTTTATAGAATGACTGAAATTTTCGTTGACCCTTAAAAGCATCATTTTCCCAAAGATGGTAAAACAAACAAATGGCTCATTTGCGTGTCAAGTAGTACCAGAAAAAGGACTTACTTTTATTATGTTCGTTTTACAATAGAGCCTCAATCTAAGACCTAAGAGAGAAACATATTTTCGTTTACTATCATCCTAAACAATAATAATTGTCTTATATATATTATTTTTTTAATTCAAAGGATACAGCATGCAGATGTTTCAAATTGAAACACAACATTGAAATCGAGTAAAAAATTCTTAATAAAGGTAATCGGTGAATGGGTACCCGGGTGCCCCGGTCATGAAACAGTGAATTTTTCGGTCACGAAGAAGAATGTTAATCATCTATTTAAGTGTCGAGTACAATTTGCCATTTATGACACAGTGTTATGTCCTAAAAGTGAATCGCAAAAGATGTTCGAAAATCGCGTGGAGATTGACGTAACCAGGCGACTGATAACGAATCTAACGACTGCTGAAAGCGGCTTACGGATCAAGTAGCTTCCGAAATCGTCCGTCTTCGCAACCCTAATCGATTCCTCTCCCGTTCAGCCGCGGACGGTAGGTACGGGCGCGTTTCAAATCCGAAAGCGGTGCGGATTTGCAGGTGGAGTCATACAAGAGGCGCGTCATAAACGCACGTGCGTGACCACGCATCCGATAAGATGATAATCCCCGAAGCTCCTGAGCTCAGAAAGAGAACGTAGGTGGAAGGCACAGGCACGTCGCATCGGCGCCGTTTGCCAGCGCGCGCACACACACACACGTACACGGTCATGTATGATACAGAGGATGGAACGAACAAAGAGCGTTTAGTACACGTGCTCTGTGTTAAACGCACTTACGCACATTCGTGTGACGAGTATGTGTTAACGCATATAATATAGAGGCCACCTCTATGTGCCGATATATACGTACATACATGCCAAGGGGAACGCGTATCACTGAAGGGCTGGCTAAGATCTGTCTAAGGCATTCCTAGGCCGCCTCAAACACAAGTGCACTAAATCAATCTATTGTCAGGGACGACCCGATTCCCCGCACAGGTTGACTCACCTTCGCCACAAAGAGCCCGCGTACACCCCTGTCCAGAAGTATTATCATACCTATCGGTTTTATAAAAAAAGGATGTTATTTAATAGATACTCGCACAATATATAATTACCTTTTAATATTATGCTAAAGAAAATTGTCAAAAACGGTGAACAGGGTATCTACTATCTACACGGATTCTAAGCCACTTTTTTAATCATCCACTTTAGAGCGGTACACTGCGAGCATATTTTGCAAAGTCATTGTGCTATTTCTTATCGTTATCTTTTCCATGCACCCGGTGTCATGTTTCATGGTTTTTTAAAGGACAGGTATCGTATTTCATACCGCGAAACACGTTCGGACACGTTCAAGGTCAAGTATTAAACGAAAAAGCGTGCACGTGATCCCGCGAGGATTCTCCGTCTTTAATGATTGTTTAAACATATTACTATTGCACATCACTGTATTCAGGAGAGTCTACAGAATCTTTTGCTGCAAAGAACAATTCAATATCAATTATAATAACATCACAATAATTGCTTAAAGTTTAAAAATAGGTTTTTTTGTTCAAAGTCATGTTTTTCAAAAACTGTACGTGTATGAAAAAAAATTAAGGCCAGATTCAAAATCAGTGCAAAAAACTCTATAAGATCCAGCCAACAGTTATATGAAAACATAACAAAAAGATTAAATTTTTTGAACAGTGTTATCAGTGCACAAGCATCGAGGGGTTTGGCTGACGAATCATCGGTAAAATCAGTCATCCACAACCTCGATTTCAGCCGAAACACCTTCAATCTTCTCGTGCACGACACACCTCCACCGTCCGAGGTCTTTACACCTGGCTCAGTAGATTCCACGACGAAATAACAGCGCGCATCGCGCGGACTCTTAATGGATTCAGAAGTGGCCACGATTTCTATGAGTTGTAATAACGTTAGGCTGATTTATCTCTGCTTTAACCTGCGGGCTCGCGTTCCCCGCGGTGGAAACGTGTATGTAATATCGTTTAACTCGGGCATTGTCGAGTTTAAACATATGCAAAGTCGCCGTGATGTCGTTGACGAGGCGCGCGGCGCGTCGTGTGCCTTCGGATCGGTGTGGGTCACGGGTATGCAGCTCGAGGTCGCTTCCTTATTATACACTGAATGACCTCGGACGTCGTGAAGGTACGTCCGCGCCGCAGAATTTCCTCGCCTGAAATCGTCACTTTCGGGTATTGTCATTTCGTTGTACCAACGAGAACCATTACCGAGCAAATAATAACCAGCCTCCTATAGAAACGAAAGGATTTTGCGAGCAAGTGCTTTCATGCCGATTTCTACACGCCATTCTTTACCCTGAAATTGCGGAGAAGGATAATCTTCAAACTTTCAAATTACAAAACTACGAGCCACAAATGTTTGCCGAACGATTTCTTTTGTGTAAGATCGAACAACCCTGTAATACTATCTACTACACGGATCGGTCCGTGAAATACAGAAAGAAACCTGACATTTTTTTTTAAGATTGTAAGTGTGTTGAAATAAATCTCATATGAGATTTTCTATTTAAAAAAACCTTGGAATTCCTTCGAATACAGAAACATATAAAATATCCCGAACAGTCATTTCACAGTTCAGACAAAATATTTTAACCGTGAGTAATGAATAAAATTATGAAATTCTTCCTCCATCGCAGAGGGGTATCTGGGCTCAACTAGAATAACAGACTAGAGAATCCGGGTCTCCGAATGAAGGGAAGATAATGATTATAAAAATCTTCTATGCCAGCGGGCGGGACGTAATAAAGCAGAGTTTTTAAATAGCCACTAAAGCACGAACAGCCTCAATCATAAACGGACGTCCCTTAAGTAAGAGCAGCCCTCCTTTTATCTCTCGCTATTATTTCGACCCTCGTATCCTCCTTTTTTCTGTAGGCGGGAGTTCCACGTCGTTTTAACGATAACAATTAAAAAGGCCACCGCGCTCCGGAAAGAAAAATTGTCACAGAGACACTCTCATTGGCTTCCGCGTTTCGAAAGACCTCCTTAACGTCTCACGAACGTGACACAGATTTCTAGATAATTCAACAATAATTCAACATTTACGAGGTCACGAAATTTTCATTCCTCAAGAATAAATGTAACGAAAGTATACTTTCTTTAGGTTCGAATATGCCGCGCTACTCATGCGCCGCGCGTCTTTAATTTAATTACCGATAGACGGAGCTTTCTTAGAGATATCAAGGACACATTGACTTTTTTAAATGGAACCACCCTTTTTTAAATACCTACAATGATAGTCCCTTTCATTAGGAATTCAGTGACTATAATTATTCCAAGGTCATTCAATCTCATTCCGTTTATAATAAATAAATAATAATAATATTCGGGATGCCCTAGAGTGCTCCGATTTCCCGAGAAACTATTCGAGATTTCTGATACTGTACGGAATCTTTTAATTTTGTTTTTTAGTAAGAAATCCCAAACAATTTCAGGAATCCCGAAAGATTCGAGATTCGGGATTCGAGATTCGAAAGTCCCGTCCCGTTCATCTCTATCAATTAGTACTGCTTTCACGCTCTTGAAACGATAACGATTCACGGGCGAATCCTTAACGCGCGATCGGTTTCAGACCACTAGTTTCTGTTTCAGTTTGACCTGAATAATCGCGCGTCGGTAAACTACGTTTCTATTAGTCACACGCTACGAGAACTCGTTTACAGAAGGATTCACACACATATCATTAAACGCGTTTGCCTCGTTAGCATATTATCTCTCTCGATGGTGTAATTACGTGTGGCACACGACTCCATCCGATAAGGACGAGGAGGAGCGTTTCTCGATGCTCGAAACGCTACGCTCGTGCTGCGGTGGGAAACTCCGCGACAACTGCGAATGCTAATCCAATTAGCTCATTAAGTAATTACACCACGCAGACAGTTCTTGTCTTCCACGGGATTTCGAAATACAGTTGCTATCTTGCCGGTGTCGCTAATTATGAGATTCTGTACTCATCGGGCGCACACGCGAAATGGAAGAACAAATTTAACAGCTTAGGAGTAATTACCATTAATGCCGCCACCATAACACCTTTCAGTAATAACCACGAATCCCAATCATAATAGGAAAACAATACCAATCGACACTCTCGGACAAAAGGCAGCACACGTACCTACTTTTCCCCGTTTTCGTCGATGTGCTCGTAGTTTCGATCATATAGCGGTTGCACATTAAATGTGAATCATTTCAATATGCCTTGAAAATATACATTGACGTTTTACAATTATTAGAGTGATAGTATCGCTTTGTCTTACATCCTTTACAGTTGTATTACTTTTTCACTAAATAGAAGAAGGTCTGGGGTTAGATCAGACTCTCCGGCATCCTCTATCGTTGAATCGGCGAAAACCAAACTGCTTTCCACGAGCGCGCAGTCCGAGGAATAGTGCAACAGCAACGAATATCCGGGGAAGATTAAATTCTACCTAATAACAGTGTTTCGTTCTAGACTCTCCACGGTATCGATATCAGGCCAGCCGTTCCATTAGAGTCGAAATGAAAGGACAGGAATGCGGCAACGAGCGCATCAAAACGTTATCGCGGAACGAGTATCGTTGAAGAACAAATTCCACGCTTCTTTCTTCCCGGTGTACTCGCACGCGCGAACGTGTGTTTACGTGTACGTGTGCGTGGAAGAGGGTAGGGTGCTTCGGAACACCCTAATATCCCTCGACGCGTAACGGTTTCATTTCTCCCACCTCCATCCTCCTCTTGACGTTTTTCTCTCGCACGTACGCATTACCTAACCTAACCTTCTATCCCTGTCGCAAGATAAACGATCAGTCACACCCTGCGACTTTTATTCCTTGCAATCATCCTTCGCCTCTCAGGCCTACTTGCCGCCGTTTTCCGTTCGCTATCCGCCACCTTGTAACCTTCCTCCTTTCTTCCCTCGGCCGATACAGGACTTCCGAGACGTGCCTTTCCCCAGCACGGGATAGAAACGCAGGACTTTATTGCTCCGCATAAACTTTGCCTCGTAAGGATTCGACTGCTGATTGAAAGGAAATCGTATCTCCGCCGAGTCTAGGCATTGGTAATCGACGAGTCAAATTTAAACGGCACCCAATCCCATCACTAAACTGCGGATCTCCATGCAAAATAGAAATTGCCTGGGTCAATATCAAGACACGGAGCCACTTAGGAATTTCTTTCTTTCCTTAATAATTTTTGGAAACTAAAAATTACATATATATATATATATATATATATATATATATATATATATTGATGTCCTCTTAATCTTTCAACTGTTTTAAATTTTCTCCACTCATTTCTCTCATAAATGCATGATGTCCGCAGTCTAGCCATCACCAACGAATCGTGACACTGCTGGATCAAGCCACCATCTAAGTTATACATAATATTTATACGTAAATTTATACATATAATTTACACATATATTATACAGATATTTTTGAAAATTTCTTCTATTATAAATCATCGTCAATTTCGCTTGGTAAATAATAATAGGTAAACATATGAGCAAAACAATTAGTATAAACATTCTTACATAAAGGACTGCTAAGAAACTATATACATTCGCAACGAGTACTACGGCCATATAGAAGCCATAATAATAAAAAACAGATCTATCGGTTGTGTTCGTTGAAATGCGTATCTATTTCTTCTTGTGGTTCGATGAACGAAGTGGTCACAGTCAGCCGATCATCAAAGGGCCATTCTTGTGTCATTGACAACATTCGATTACTCGTTGGTTTGCGAGGACCGGAAACGAGGAAAAAAACATGAATAAATGGCGCGCGGACCTTTCCGGGCGGAGCGGCATCGGACGCGAGACGAAAGTAAAAAATTGAGCGATATCCTGGCAGAACGCGTGTGGGGGGCAACCTTCGAAATGGCCGGACGGGATCTATTTTTTAGGACTTTGTGTGTCTCCATCGACGTAGGAAAATGAAACCGGTAATGCGACGGCATTGATAGATTCGCCACCATTTGGAGAATGGTCGGATTATGCGCGGCATAAATACGCAATTTCACCCCGAATGCCAGCGCGGCGTTCCCCTTTGGGAATAGCCGATGCTTATCCGCTTCAAATTAACAAATTGCTCCGAGCAAATACGCTGACAGTGAACCATGGCGTCGCGCAACGCCGCTTAATCTAAAAGGAACTATTTCTGCTAACGAGCCTTCTCCGATTTCCGTCAGGGGACCAGCAAAAAATCGCCATAGAACACGCAGTCGAATAAGCTTGACCAACCATGCTCAGCTTTTCCCTAAACTTTTATACATTCACCGATGTAAAGTATAAAAAAATAGGCAAAACAGATATCAAAGAGTACAAATGATTTCCCCTCGTTCAACCTTCGCGTTGTCTAATTATCCAACGAACGTTTGCTCGAGAGCCACCCCCTGCTGATTTCGAACCCCAAGAAACTGTGACGCGAACCTGACGGCCATTGTGTCGCGTTATGTTGTTAGCGTTTTTTTCCATCCTTCCGTAGCCCTTGCCGCATTGTACGCGGCGATCGCACCCTCTGTGCACACTTAAAACGGTACTATGTTGCCGGCATCGTAACAACGATTGCACCGCGTCCATGGTGATTCCCTATTATGCGGATCACGGTGCTTGTTTCTCCCTTAAACCATATATACTAATAGACCCGACATAGGTATAGTATGTGTATAGGAAAAACGACTCTGCAGCTTGGCAAAGATAACGAACGTCGTGACGTGACAAGATAAGTCTTGAGATAATTTCAAAATGGCTGAAACAGCAAACCAACGCCAATTTAAAATTTTTAAAATTTTTCAACAATTTTGAATTTCATCTACTCAATTCTTTATAAATGCACAAAGAAGATCCGCAGTCTAATAACAACTAATTACAAAGCGAGGTAAAAGTAAATTATGTAAAACTAGAAGTATCACCTCCAAATGTTGTAAATGTGACGTCACGCGGTTCGTTATCTTTGCCGAGGCCAAAATTATCTGCGCCGGGTCTATTAGTATATATGGTCTAAGGTTTCTCGAAACGCACTTTGTTCCTCTTCGTTTCGTGCAGGGTCGCATGGAACGCGTACCTAGCCTCCCTCGATCCTTCATCTGGCCCCACGCGACCGCACTTGGTGGTTTGACCTTATTTCCATAACATTTACGGGAAGGGAGCATCCTCGAGATATCAGAATCCCACTTCCGGCGAAGAGGCCACCTGGCCACCCGATGACCATCGTACCGTGCTATTACACCGGGTAACATGCTTCGCTCCCGTACACGAAATCGGACCGTGCGCGCGCGTGCGTGCGAAACTCCGACCGGGCGGCATTTTTTTACACCACTGAACACGTACTGCGACCATTAGCTGTGCCGCCGCGTCGCTGTGCTTAATTATTCACCAACTACGGGCTATACCATCAGTCGCGCCGCGGCTTAACCATGATCATGACGGTATAGTATGCGACGCAATCTTTTCGATTCAGTAAATTCGAAAGTTGGCGACCCGAACATCCGATGAATTGACTGTCAAATATTGGGTCTACAAACCGTGGCACAATGTTTCCGATCGGAGCCATTGATACCGATTTTAGAGAAAACATTTACAATTTAGAAGTATAAAATATTACTTTATGGAGTTAAAACTGATGGGAAATGAAAAGGAGCTTATTTTGAAGAATAAAAAATACAATAAGCATCCATTTATTATAACAAAGAAACGACAGAAATGTTCTCAATATTTCTTTTTCATAGTTATACTATTGCAAATGACTGTGTGTCTCCGAGGGAAACCCAATTATTCGAATATTGACCTAACTGAATTTCGAAAATCGATGCGGACGGAATTGGTTGCGAGCTATGTACCTTTTCCAGTCGCGGCGCACAGTGTAACTTTATAATTGAATATTGAAAGCGGTGGCTTCGGCCGTGCCAGACGGCATTCAATAAATTGGAGCAGTTTCGGACGAAGGTTGGGAAACTATCATACGACATTCCCGAGCGGAACACGCGTTTATGGGAAGTGCTGCTGAGAAAAGTCGAGAGCTAGGAGGAGGTGACCGCGGTATCGCGCGCCTGAATTTATGCGAGGCGTTATAGCCGACGGATCTAACCCACTAGAGCTAGTCCCTGGCCATAAAGCCGAGATAATTAAATTATGGGAATAAAAAGTGGAAGTCGGAGCACGTCGCGTTGCCACCAGGATAGTTCTCGTTTTTCCGTCGCGAAGAAAAATCGTAAAACCAGCCCGACCGACAAATCTGTATAATGTTTCGCGATTTTTATCGCTCTCCACCCTCCGTCACCCCCATGACGGCACTAAAAACTTGCCGCGCAGTACACCGAGCCAGCGTCCGCGTACACATGGCCGCTTACGCGCGTCGAATTTCGAAATGGAAATGAAAGATTTTATGTTGTCGTGAAAAATCGACACCGGAATGTCTAAAACGATCGTCGCGACAGTAACCTTCGCATTTCGTTGCGGCTCATTTCTTCGACAGCTGCGTATCAACGAATTAACAAGTCATAACTCGAACTGCCTGATTCTCGCTTCTTGCTCCGAAAAACAAACAATTTAAAATAAACGGAGAGAACACTACTGTTCGCGCATCATGGAAAATACAGTTCGACGTTTGCCGGTACAGTTATAGGAATGCGTACAAGAAGTCTCCTTAATTGCTACTACACAATTTCATTATAACAGTCTGTTGGACATGAAGTATGCATGTATGCGTGTATTATGTGTGAGTGCCGATTTAGAGAGGGCGACATCTGGAAGTGAAGGAGAGAATATAGACCTGTAGATCTGTGGAGATTTTTGTTAAAAGAGAAACACGTGTTCAGAGCTGTTAATCATTATTACATTATATTAAATAAACATATATTTTATAGTGCAGTAAAGTGGTTTTGTTTCACTTTAACACAGTCTTATAACTCATAAAAAAATCAACAATTTGCGGTATGTTGACCATCATGAAATAAATTTTCACTACAAGAGAAATTTTTTATTCTGTCTAATGATCCAATAAACCGTTTCTAAAGTACCGACAGTGACTGTAAAATAACCTTTTTATATAAAAAATCGTATCCATTTTGATAGTTTACAACAGGATCCCCCCTTAAAACGACTTCCACGGTAGCTTGTGATTACTATTGACGAATTCGTACAGGTAGTTCTGAAGATCGTTGAAGTAGATAAGCCATCGACATAAAGTTGAGCCACTGTAATGGTTGATTATAAAAGGTGAAAAAAAGCTGAGCTCGGAATTAACCAAAGCGTAATCAAGGAAGAAGGAAACTTCGAAACGGTCCTAACTAATCCCGTCACGTAGTACCATAATCGTCTCGGACGGCGGCGTTAATCAAGTTCCGAAAATACAGGAATGGCCGGAGGTGTAATTTCACCCTTATATACGGGTGTTAAAGCGCGCCGGAATGGCACCCCATGCATAACGCCTGCCGCTTGTACATATATATGTATCTACACCCAGTATACAACCGGCTTCCTCCTACTCGTAACCGTTCCAGGTACCATTGTATATATGTATACGTATGTCTATTATATATGTATAGTGGAAAAGATATATATATATATATATATATATATATATATGTATATCGTAAACTACGTAGTAGAAGTGTTAAATCTTCCGCGTTAAATGGGAGAGGACAAACTTACGCGGAAACTTGGGAAATCCAGACGCTTCTGAACCATTCATGGTTACCTTGTGCTCGCTTTTATGTACAAGCTAGCGAAAAGCGCCGAACACGTCTATGCACCGACCGTAACTCCTAATTCCCATCTTCACGCAAAAACATTGCTATATATTTGCCAGCGAGACGGAACTTCGACCTTTAAAAGCAGCTGAGAACTGAAACAGACATTATACTGTACTATAACAAATCAAACTTTGCATTCCTGGCGTAAAGGATCAGCGGCGAGTCGTTCATTTTGCATTTTAATCCAAATTAACTGAAGTACCAAAATTTTTTGTATAATTTATTTTTCCTTAAATTTTTAATTTAACCCTTATGTAACCGACCAAAATGTATAGATTTTTAAACTCTTTTGTATTTAACATATTTGCAGAAATTCTCGTTTTAAGACTATAAATAAACATATTAGTGAGCAAAGAGTGGACATTTGACTGAACAGATATTTTTCGTTAATAACTCCTTAACAAATGATAGCGCTGTATTCGAAAATGTTTTATATTATATTGTCTCAGTCCGAGTTTATAAGTTATAGTTATTATAAGTTTATAGTTATAGTTAGTATTATATATTTATAAGTTCTATAGCTTAATAAAAAAAACTCCTTAACAAAGCCGCGGAGAACATTTTCCCTAAGGAGAAAGTTACATCGAATAATTTCGAGAATCTCCGTTGTCATGGAGGTTCAATATTTTTGGGACACCCTGCATTTTAGTCTACAGGTTGCAAGATTCGTCGACCATAAAATCATATTGTGATTTATCTACGGATAGCTTGTAACCAGTCACCATTAACACTTTCCTTCCCCAAGCAAGAGCCCCTTTCCTCATCGAAGACTAACAATATCTCTTACGGATGATCGGCTTGTAATAATTGCGACTGCACGGCAGCACGCTAAACGGCAGCAAGGGGAAAAAAGGGAGACGAGGAATGTTTTGTGTTTCCGAAGGCTTTAAATCCCGACTCTAAATTCATTTCGTACCGACGATCGACTCACCATTGTCCCTGCATCTGTTCCTCGGTCGGTCCGCGGGGTTTAGCTTAGGAATTAGGGGTCGAGAGACTGGATTTCATTATCGGTATAATTTTAAAGTGGCTGTCAAGGGGTGATCGCAGCTTTTGACGCTTCCTTGACTGACGGGGGGTGTCTCTTTTTACCGGAGTCCTCAAGCTGAATCATCGTTTAAAACATTTCGTTTCGGCCGGCTAGACACGGAGACGGGATAAATGCTGTTGCGTAAAACACACCGAGAACGAATCACCGGGGTTCATGCTTTTAGACGATTAATGGATGTCGCGTTAGCTTAACGTAAACAGAACGAGAGCTACAGCCTGGAACACCGGCCACTTTCCGTCGAATCTTGACGTGCCATTTATCGGCCATTTGAGGAGAGCTTCCGGTCTAGATCATTGAAAAAAAAGATTACCAAAGTTATAGACTTTCAAGTGTCATATGTCCTGTTGACCTTCAATAATAAGTATCTAAAAAAACTAATTAATCAATTTGAACGATTCTTTCTTTTTAAATTAAAGAATATTTTTTTTTCGACGGCAAAATGAACCTCCATATGTCGAGTTTACTAAAATTCACTAATTACGAAGGAATGTAGAATTATAAAAGACATGGGACCAAAATAATGTCCATTACAAGCAGCGTCCTTTACAAATTCTGCGTTAATTTTTCAATAATGGTGTAAATATTTTTAGCTATTAGACATAAACAATATAAACACGCTACGCACTGTAAATTTTTAGCGAACGAAAATATCGATATGTGAAATTTTCTATTAATTGGATATTTAACACATCAATATTTTTCTCACACTTACAGCCAAAATAGCGCCCCGGGCGAATGCCCGGGTTGACCCTCTAGAGCTGGCCCTGTTAATGGTCTCGATTTTGTGGGTATTCACTGGAAATGTCCTTTTACGAACACATTGGAATCCATGCAGACGTCCAAGTCCTCTTATGAATACGTCCGTCGTGCAATAATACATACACACACCGACGCACCTCGTTCGAGATCGTCTTAGATACACAATAAGCGCATGGTCCCCGCTCTGGCCCGTCGCCGTCGGTCGATAAATTTACCAAAGATATTCTCGGCTGCCGGGGGCTTGTTATTTCCACGTGGAGGATCTGCGCGGCGCCGCAGAGATCAGAGAAAAATCCATTGAGAGGAAACAGGGGGAGGCCACCCCCGCCTCAGGCAGTCCTGACATAACATCTCCTCCTTTCAAAGCTTAGAGAACGGGATCAGAGATTCCCGGCAAGCGCGACACGTGAAATCGACACAAAAGTGACCATCGTCTGGTAAACGATAGCAGCACGAAATTGCCCTGCCCTTGAGATTCGGCTTAGCCCACCCTCTCGAGGCCACCCCGCGCGCGTATCTCTGCGCGTACCGGATACAGAAGAGTATTTCGCTTGAAATAACACGGAGAATGATGTTCCGCACTAACCGGGGGCACTAATGTCTAGACAATATTTGTCTTGACCCGGACAAGAAAATAATAAGCGATGAGAGAAAAGATACGCGGAATGATATCGTGTGCCCGAGCTCGCTCGCTTCTGCGTCTGGCTACATGATGGGAACGGAGATCATAACGGGGTTATGAGCTGTGAGGTAGTTAAAGTTTTCAACTGTCACGGTATATTCGTATACGTACACGCTCACCACCTCCTCGCCAGCTAGTAGCACTCCGAACCTCGTTCGTTACGTGTTTCGCGCTAAATTTGTTCGATATCTTCGCGGAGTACCGTAAATCCGGATATACCCGAGGAAATTGCTCTTCCCTGTCGTTTCTTGGCTCCGAACTCTCGCGGGAAAGAAGCCGAACAACCGCGCACCATAGAGAAAATACTGGGTATAGTTTTTAAACGAGTCCGAAGGTAATTGTTCTGATGTGACTCGAATTGATTGTTTCGAACCAAAATCAGCCATTGTAGTTTTTACCACATTCGAATACTATACAGGGTGTACCCAAAAAATTTTGTCAACCTCGATGATCATCCCGGATTATCTTCCCTCGCATAACTTAAACAATATTAATGGCGAATAAAGAATAGATCAAGTTCATCGAACCCAAAATAAAAATGTCCGAGCCAATTGAGAAAAACTGCGAGATCAGCAGTAGTAGTACAAATACTTGCAAGTCGGATTATACGTGAAAATAAATCCTAGTTGATCCACGAGAAAGGAGAATTAAACTATGAATAAAATAAAAAGAGGAGACATGTACCAATGCGGAGAGAAAACTGTGTAATGACAGATCACAATTGACCGCATTGCGGGCGAACGAGAGTTTGAAAACGTGCTCGATGAGATTCGTTATGACGCTCCCCTCCTTGCGCCCTTCGCCCACCACTAATGACAACACCAGGGTGCTTCAGCCCCTATCATAATTCGCAGCTTCTGGTTTTCTGTCGAGGGTTGTTGACACAATGCGGGCGCCTTACCGCAGCCCTATTCGTGCCTAAGACCGTCGAATATCAATAAAGATAGAAAAGAGGAGCATAACAGCTTGGTGGGCGAGGAAGAGGAAGTAGACGAGAAAGGAAGAAGAGTCAAACGGGACAGGACCGCAGGCCTCGGACATCGTTTGGGAAAGGTTGCTGCGGGACACGGCGATCGTGACGAGATCAAAGGGAACGTTTTGTCCTAATGACCGCGTTGCACACTCGCGCGTCTACAAAAAGCCACGGGGTTCGTTCGCATCCCCCTTCAGGCGCCGGACAAAATGAAATCGAGCATCTTCAGAGAAATCGTGATTCCAGTCTGACAATACCACCCACCGCGATTTTTTTTATTAAGCTATAGAACCCCAAATGGGATTATTAGCAGCATGCACATGACTGTGCATGTCAACATTACAAAGATAATTTATAATCTCAGATTGAGACAATATAATGAACATTTTCGAATACAGCGCTAACATATTTGGTTGGGAGTTGACTCGGAATAGTTTCTTTTATTTAAATGTTCATAAATTTTATTCCTGATACTAAGCACCCACCGCGTTACATTGTTCCGTGACGACTCAAAAATCTCTATTTCTCTCCGGTCCCGGTTGAATTATGGAACGTAGATGGCCACACGGGAACACGAGAAACGTGCTTCCGAACGGTCGACTAATTTCTCGTCTGTAATTTATTCGAGGAGAACGGGCACGAACTTTCGTGGACGATTCTACGTTCAATATTAATAGCTGAACAGAAAGCAGCTGCGATAATTATTGCGATTGCTCACCCTAAAAAAACCGTCGGCCCCTGGGCGCAACGCGAACTCGAACAATTAATCTAAATGTCACCAGGAGTTAATTTATACCAGCGTAGAATCGTATATCAAACGCTATCTTCTTCGGATATTCTCCGGGGTATAGGAGCGTATAAAGCGTTTCCCGTTAACCAGCGACGCGGGTCTTTATCAACCCTTCAACAGACGTTTCATATCGTCCACGGCGCGAAGCTGTTTCATGCTTTAATTACTTTTCGAACGAAAGATGATCGTTAATGGAGTACGCGTACGTGTAGGAAGTATTCGCAAGTCAGTCAACGTAATTATACGTACGCCCAGATCCGTAAAATCTGCATTCGAACGAACCGCGTTCCACTATCCCAATTATCACCCTAATTTCTTTAACCCGTGATTACGCGTTCAATTTCGTACGACGTCAGCACTCCTGACCGAATTTATGGTGGCCATGTAATCATAAAAACAAATAGGAATTTAAATCGCTGATTGAGATTTATTAAATCTCTAATAATTAAATTGAAAAAAACTCAACCCTTCCTCCAACCCTTAAATCCTTTACAACCACGCTACGTTGTTTGATAGAAAAAAATATATTTACACTAAAATGTAGAATTACAATAAATTATATTCTCTTTCTTTCTGATGCTTTACTTCAAGGAACAAAATAAGGAGAATATTATTCGAATATATACCGTCTATTTTGACGCTTTACAATTATTAGAGTGATAGTATCGCTTTGCGGAAATGTTCCCAGTAACGTCGAGATCCCTGCCCGTTTCCATATTAATTGATTCCCCTAGTATGTACTGACGACAAGCAATAAAACTAGATACCATCGTCTGCCGGATCGAGACGGTTTCCATCATCAATCGGATTTAATGAAACAACGTATCGGCAATTTCCTCCCGACGCGTCGTGGCGGCCGACGATACACGACGATACTGTGCTTTCTTATCTCGCGCTTGGAACTGCGAACATCGATGCATCAGGGCAACATCAATATTTACCAGAAAATAACTTTTTATGCTACTAGGACGTTTTATTGAACATATATAGCTGGTATCGTAGTGGTGGGTAGCTGCGTTATCATAACACTCAAGTTTCAAGATGTTAATTTTGAATGTTCATCCCGGATGATTCATCCACGATGGGTAAACTTGTCGATGTGCTACCATCTTTCAAATATCAATGACCTTCAAAATATCATATTTCATAATTCACTATCAAATATCAAACATCATAATTCACTACCATGTTTACTGTCCGAGCAGCAACATGTGGGTCATTTACAGACAGTCGATTTTTAAACAATAATTATCTTGTGACACTAAGCAAGTAAGTAACGGTTCTTTTGTTTTATTTTTCTTATTTCTGTTCTTTTTTCGTTTTGTGGTTTCACAATATACAGGGTGTCCCGAAATTCCTTCAGCATCCGGAAATGGGAGGATGCTGAGATCATTTTATGCAAGATTTTCCTTTACGGGAATATCATCCGAGGCTTCGTTAAGGAGTTATTAACGAAAAACACGGACCAATCCAGAGCGCGACCTACATGTGTTGGTAA
>CM052332.1:1529577-1565523 GCA_028455615.1 Lasioglossum zephyrum
AAAAAGTGTTCCCATAGTTCCCAAAAAGGAACCCATAGTTCCTTTGAAATTTTTTATCCTCATGATGCGTAGAATACAATACAATAAAAAAAATTGACCTTGAAATTCAAGGTCAAGGACAATTTTGCGGCAACTTTTTTTTTTACAAATACGCCTATGCTTGCCGAGACCAAACATTTCTTAACACCCTGTGCATCGGCGATGCGTGTCACTCTTCGGTGACTTTCTTCCGTCGGTAATCTTCTTAATGACCGTTCCACACGGTTTTTCGAAATTTCCCTATTATCAGGATATAATCGCTACATTTGCGAGACCGTGACTATTCGTTCGAGATAGTGATCACCGTCTACAAAGTTATTCGAACCCCGACAGTGTATTTTCATGGCCTATCAGCGAAACTTGCGCAACGTTCGGTGAGGAAGTAGTTAACTGGACTTTGTGCATACAGAGGTGCATCGACCCGCGCCGATCTCTTTTCCCTTCGATTTCAACCCCGAGTGATTCATTCGCGTGAATCGAAGTGGAGGCTCCGCGTATAGTAGGTATTACCCGTTTAATGTGCGCGCCGTTATTCCCGTTATTTATGCGTCATTCGGATTCTGCCGTGACAATACTATACGACACTACATACGCAAAGCCGGACAAGTCTATGTTGTACAAACGAATTTCTTTCTCTTGTGCACTACACACGCGTTACGATTTACTCGAGGGTATTTTCTCCCGCGCCATAATGTAATTAATATTTTAAGGAACTACGAGGCTAGATAAGAGTAACCGTTGAGTAGACTGGAATTTATGAATTCATAATAAAGACGAGTACACGCGAGTTAATTCAGCGGGCGGATTAAAAGAATTTAAAAATGTCGATGTGCTTGTTCGAACTGATTCAAATCGTTACAGAGACAATTAAATTTATATTTTGCTCCTGTTTTGTACAATTATTTCTACAAACAGACAGGAATGGTGTACAGGCGAATACGCTTTTGACAACTAATGCCGAGCTGTATCCATTGATGTATTCTAACTACTAGCCTTAGTAATTCTAACCTTAAATGCTAGCCCATAAATACGCCTATGCTTGCCGAGACCAAACATTTCTTAACACCCTGTACACTATTGCACACGAAACACTCGAGCAAAAGGAAGAAAGAAACTTGGAGGAGATAGAATCGGTGGTTACTAGAAGGATCGAAGCTAGCAATAGGCACGCAACATGTTTGAGACGAGAGAACTAGCAGACGGCCAATAAATAGGACGATAGGTTTCGTCGCATCAGCAACACGGGCAATTGCATCCAGGTGGTCGTACTGTTATGACGTAATAATCCAAAGCAAGCTACCCCTAATTCACAGGCAAACCCGTGGCGCAGCTCACGGGAACGTAGTGCCTCGTGAGTGGCCATAGTACGTCCTACTAGTCCGGCCAGCTTCATGCGTGCGAATGTGTGCACGCACTGCACGTGTATCCTATGGCGCACGGCACGCAGAGCCCGGTGAGGTTGCACGGGTTGATGATGCGTCTCGACACACCTGACGCCCGTTAACGTCCACTAGACGCGTCTAGATATCCGATTCTACCTGAACCCGACTACTGATTCGTATTTAAGCATATGTGGCAGCGACTTAATTACACCTGATCAGATAGCAGTAATTATTATGTTTCGATCGAGAACTAAAAATTAAGATGGCTGATTATTGTCCGGCCAAGTTGGGACACTAAAATCAGAAGAATAACCGCGTATTTGCATACAGTGAGAAGCAAAAATTATACAAATTAAAACTTTTGCAAATAATCACTGTTTAAATGAAAAACTTCTCGATCGAAAATGTAATAAAAATTAAACTTGTGATTTCGGCGCAAGGTTCGATCATTAGTAACAACAGCAAGTTTGCAAATTAATTCAACTCAACGTTTCGATCCCTGTATGGATCATTTTCAAGAGATACATTTTTTGCGTCTGAAAAATTAATACGTTTATAATAAACTAGAAACAAAAAGGGAATTTGCGACACAGCTGTGAAATATGTATTAAACAAAAATTAAGAAACACCTACTTGCTGTGGCAATATAATTAAACAAATACAAAATAATGAGTTAGGTTAACTGTTAACTCATTATTTTTTTCTCATACTGAGAGGATTCAACAGACTGTACCGGTGAATGAGAAAAGACAAAGCCAATGTAAAAGTCTTAGCTCGAGCAGATGTATGTCAGTGCAACGTAATTGTCTTGGAAGTCTATTAACGAAATTAGCCAGACCGCTGAATTGTGACCAGCGAAACGGATTCGAATATTGTGAGTAATAAATCATCGTGCGACCCATAACCCCCGGGTACGTTCTTTGTTACAAGAGACGGTGATCATTGCATCTTTTTTTCTCGCGCCAGATACGCGTTTGAGAACGCAGGCAACACGGTGCGGCGCTCGTGCGGGACCATGATCTAGCACGATCGTGATCGAATCAATCGATCGGATTGCATCGACGGGAGCCTGGAAAAACTATTGGCTGTAGACAATGAATACTATCGCTTAGTAGTCCACAGCAAGGTACACATATACCAACTTTCTATTTCCCTAACGAGTGAATACGCACACCTGTACGCGGTTATCAACTATCAACCACCTTCCGGGCACGCGTACAATGCATCGCGCGTCGCGTCGTTACTTAACACGTCAGGGCCGTGTCGATATCTGCAACTGTGAGTGTGGAGAAACGAACACACAGGGGAAGCATTATGAGAACAAACAGTCATTAAGCTGCAGTACAAACGACACTTAATCTAGATCAACGCATGCTTTTTTCTTGAAAACCTTTCGAGATCGTTAAGAAAAACTGAAACATCTGTATATTATGAATTATAATCTATACCAGTAGAAGGATCAAAAGTATTTAAGGATGTCGACACATTTCTAATGGCTTAACGAACTCCCTAAAAAAACGATATAAATAGTATAATACTTATTTGGTTCATACGTCTTGCAATTAATACAAACATTTTTGTTTTGCATGAAGATCCACTTATAACATAATACACTGGTATAACACAATGTAAAGATTTTTTCATCCTTTGACATTGAATAATTGAATACTTTTTTGTACATCATATAGAACTACATCGATTAGAGCATTGAAAATGTGGTGTAAATAATTTCTGTGTGAAGAGAAATTATTTACACCAGATTATGCCTCCCTCAGAACCATGTATATTTTATCTTAACTGTTTTATTATACGACAACGGATCTTTTTACGAAGTCGAATTTTTTTACCTCAATTGCAGCTAACTGGAGCAGCACAGGAATATATTTGGATATTCATTTATTTTCTGAAAATGATACAATGGTATTTTAAAATCCTTTAATGTTCTTACTGTTTAAAATGACACATACTCGTTTCTTTTTGTCACAAATGCATGAAATCCGCTGTCATTCGGATTGTACAATATCATTTAACATGTTGAGCGCCACGTCAGCCATCGGTGACTGACACTAGACACTGACATTAGACCATTATTCCTGTAATGAATCAAAATTAAGTAAATTTTAAATAAATTTTCTGTAATTCCATAAAACAGTGTAAATTTTATAGTTATGTATCATGTTTAGTGTCAGCCACCGATGGCTGACGTGGCGCTCAACGTGTTAAAGAATAAAAGTGGTCATCCTGTACTATAGTAGTAATGTGGTGGAGTGAGCAGCTATTCTGACTTCAAGTATCTTCTTTCGAAAAACAGGCATTACGACGGCTATACGGAAATGGTGGTGGATGCACCTGCAGCTCGTGTCGTATTCGGAGGTATAGGGATCAAATAGTGCAACGTGTATCAAGGCCAGTGAACTTGCCACTTGAACCTAGAACGGCGTGGCGATGGCTGTGCGGTTTTTGTGGTTGCTCGGATTTTATAACGTTTCCCTGGCTTATTCCGTCCTCCCTCCCGTTACCCGGCCATTTACGTTGCTCTTATTAACAGTGGGGTAGCGCGCGTACTGGTCTACGGTAATCTTTAGACGGTAATGATAACTCGTCTTGATTTCCTGGTGCGGTCAGCGCGGCACGAGCCTTCGCGAATCGTTCGCGGTTAATGGACGAGTACGCGAAACAAAGAAACATGGAACGAAGAGGACGACACGCCTTGGCCACCGGGCGAAATCTTCCGAGAACCGATTACGATTAACGTGACCGCGCGAAACTCGGAAGCTCGAAGAGCGTGAGGATCGAGCACCGTTTACGCAGATACCAGCTCCCGAGCTCAACCATAATAATTATAATCGTTGGTAAGTAATAACTGGTGGCGAAGTCAAACAAGAAAACATCTGGGTTGGCGCGCATCGAATACCTGGAACCGGACATCGATTTTCTGCGTGAAAACGGCACATAATGGTCCAATTCGAGAAATTCAGTGACATTTGTGTATAATTTTTGAACCATAACTAATATTACTTAACAGATAGGTTAAGAAAAAAAAATCTACTGAAAATATTCCATTTTGTTACAATGCAAGATCTCTTAAGAATAAAAAGATGCACCTTGTCAACTGTAAAGTATTTTGAGATTAGAAGACATTATATACAATAATCATTAATGTTATGCACAATTTCTTATCTCAAATGAATGCTCTTCAAAACAAAAAAAAATCGAAACGAAATATCAACTGAGCTCTTCAGAACACCAAGAAGAAACATAACAGTTTCTCCGCGTAAAAGATTCCAATTTCAAAGTGAACAACTTTAAGTGCTTGTATAATTCAAATCTGAATTATATTTCATTTATTTTCTTCATTTTCGAAATCGATGAACATTTAAGAAGAGGTACATGTTGATCTGATGTTAATATGAGACTGTCGATTTTTCGCGAAACGTCACTGAATTTCTCGTTTTGGACCACTGTGCGGCAGCCTCGGTTCGATACTTCTTTTTATCGAACGTCGTCCGTTCGAAACACAGGATAATTTGCAGTTCGTAAACGTGATACGCCTAATAAGTGTTAACGGGGTCACTTAATTCGATCAATTAAACGTACGGACGGGATGCGAATAGAATGTGTACCGCTGCTTTTAATGGTGCTTTAACGCGAGAGCAGTGCACGGATACGCAGCGTGGGTATGCACGCCTGAAAGATAGCTTGTAAATGTACACGCGATAAAGGATAATGCATTCGCATAAACCTTGGAAATATAGAGAGAAATGATACGCGCGCAACGAGTCTGAGCACCACTTCGAATGCACTCGAGCATTCGAATATTTAGCAGAGGATTTCTCTCCTACGGCGATTCCTCCTCCGGTGCGCTTCATTTACCACGGCCGGAACGCCCCTTCCGAACGAAGAAAGAAAAAGAGAAGTTTTCATGGCTGGGGGCCCGGAGAAAATTTTCACGGAATCGTCAGACGCCTCATTTGATTCTGGCTCACGGTTTGACGCACCGTGCGATGCTGCGATCCGACAGCTCACGCGATTTAAACACCCACGATAAATTCGGATCTTCTCTCTACGAATCCGCCAACAGTTTTTCCTTTTTGCGAAAAGGCTCGTTGCATTGAATTTGTCGTGTTATTTGTTTATACAGGGCGGACGATGAAGCGCGATCGGCTTGGATTATTCTGATGCTAACGGTTCGATCGAACATTTTTTTAGTTGAAATAACATGAATCAAGGACTGCGTTAAGCTGATTATACCAAATTGTTTATCAACCTTTCTTTTTCAGAGTTGTCAGTCACCAACGGCTTTTTATAAGTTAATTTTTTTACACCCCTACTTTAGAAGATACTATGCTATAAGTATTTATTCTCCAGTTCTAAAGAGACCTATTTCATGTGATCAAGCATATTGCGGAACAATTATTGTGCAGCATGACATGCATCCAAATCCATATTGTATTAATTAGTCAATCACTACCATTCACGGTCAATAATGTTGCGCAATAGGCACTGTTGCGCAATATGCTTGACCGTGAATGAGCCCCTTAAACCAAAGAACCAGCATCAATACACTCGTGTAAACGATGAAGAAATGATTTTTTGTTATAAAAAAATATTTGTTACGATGCTTACCGAATTTGTCTCATTATCCCTTAAAAAATGGGTGTACAAAAATTGTAGGTTACGAAAAACCGAAGGTGAGCTTTACCAAACAAGTGTACCAATGATTGTGACCATTTTCAAGCTCCTCTTGAATCATGTTAGCTAAAAACAACAAACTAATCTAAACAGAGCACACTTCGTGATCCACTCTATATCGTAATATTTCTTAATCAAAACTCAAAACGGTTCATAAAATGTTCACTCTGAAATCAGATATTTCGATTTCAACGTTTGCATAACATTATAAATTCAAACTACCTAGGTACTGGGAAATGAAATGCATCCGCGAAACGCGTATATCACGAACGCCAAAAGGTCTATCCAGGAGAGCTTAATGTACGAGTGGCTCACTCGCGGGAGAGACAGAACATATTTGACTCTCTCGTCCCAGAAAATCGTTCCTCTCGTCAACGAGCCAACAAAGCGCACCTTATTACGATCGCGGAATGGAAACGCGTATTCAGAGGAAAAATAGACTCACGAGAGAAATAATCGGTAATACCCGTCGGTTAAGAAGTCCGTAGTGCTGAATAAGGGGTTGCTTCGCTCAAAAGAACCCGAATCCTACAGAGGAACGAAATATGCATATATATATATATATATATATAGGTATATATATATCAGCGGCGTTCTTTTCGCGATATAAAAGACTGTAAAACCCTTCTTTCTGCGTATTCTCCCTACTCTGCAATGGCCACCCCTACGGCGGCTGACTGATCTTTTGCCCAAAGCGTCGTCGATGCTATGGCGTAATTAACGATTACGAAGTATTTCGTAGAGATGATTATCAGTCTGTGCCGGATCCAGCAGCGTTCTCACTCCATAACATCCGGCACTTTGATGTCCCGACCGTCTCTTGTTTTCTACTCCATTGTGCCGACTCTTACAACCACTAGCATCACGGGGCACAGGGTGCCTTCGCCATGTTTTCCATATCTGTGTGCGCACACACCGAGCCACCCACACCAGGCCAGGGAATCGTAGCCACGAAACGGCGCAGCTCCGCATCAAAAACCCACGTCGATGAAGCGCGGAATTGCGGGCTCCATTCTACCGGCATTGTCGAGAGCCACGACGTTTTAATTGGCGATCCCCGATGAAGCACACTCCTCCACGTCGAAAATGAACCATCACCGTGATACGCACGTTTTCACCGACGATAAAGATATATTCCACGTAGTTAACCCTCCGGTGCCCGTTTACGGTTGACGATGCACTCGAGGGTTATCCAATATCTTCCGTGGAATTACGTGCACTCTCCGGCATTTAGCAAGACAAGATTGCGAGGAGTGCCAGTGGTACTAGGTATCGCAGCGCTTAATACCCCTTCGGCTAGTGCTTTTAAGCGACACGATAACTTTTCCGTCGTGTCGCTAATACAACATGCCCTCGCGCGTCTATGACAAATTGCAAATAACGTGTCCCGAGTTCTTTTCGCCGGCGAACCCGCCGCCGTCCTCTGCCCACTTCCGTTTACCCGTGGACAACCGCTACACCGTGGTAAGACCTCGACTGTCTTCTACTACTTTGAAATAGCGTACCGAGGGAGTTACACGCAATTTCAATCACATTTTTATTGGAAAATCGCGGGACGTCGACTAATCGGAGCTCGCTTCCCGCGACAAATATCATACCCTGCGAGATGATCGCGTCCTCCAAGACAGATGATCGGCGTTATAGGGAATATACATACTTGAGTTATCGCCTCTCGGCGCTGTCTAATGGAATACTGGAGTACAAAATAGAGGATCAAAGTATTTCGAAAAAGATAGACGAATAGACAGACACACTCGTGGACTGCAGATTCTCATCTACAGTGCTGTGTCAAAGGCTTAAGATGCAAGGGACACCACGTGAGATAACTAGAAAGTAACTAGAATCTTACTAGATTTTGTATCGAAACATCGGTTTGCGGACATTTGTATTTTTTTCTTCATTATTTGAGCATATTTTGAGCTGCATAAGGGTGCATTTGATAGACGAAGCTTAACTGCGCCGTGCTGTGCCCCATCGTATGTGTTAAAAATGTCTATTTGTGATAGAAAAATACATCGGAATCTGCTGGTGTTTTCTCGATGTTTGTTCTACTTTGAACTTATTTTTCTGTTATTTTTTTTTACTTAGTTATCTCACGTGGTTTCCCTTACCTCTGAACGCACACACACTTGTACCGAGCACACAGCTTGTCCCAAAAATGTTGTAGGGGAGACCAAGGCTTCAAGTTCCAATTTTGATTAAACAAAAAATGTCATAGAAATTAGGTATTCTCATCTCTAACGGGTAATTTATTGTTAAATTTATTATATTTTAAATTATTATTTAAAAGAAAGGTGCACAAATAATTTGTACACCTACCGAATAAAATTATGAAAATTTTGTTGAATCTGTTTAAGATCGCAAGAGACGAAGCACCATATGGTGATTGGTTCATTGTTATCGTTTACGATGTAACTCCGTTTTTACAGATCAATGAATGGTTTTATTATGAGGAAGAGAAATAGAAGCAGCCGTTCGATGCAGGAAATTCAAAGCAAACCGGAACAGGATAGGCCGTCCGAGAGTACCAACGAAGTTAATGACGTGTCAGAATCATAATGGCGTATCATCGTGTGAAGACAAGGTACATAAAGCATATGTTTTAAAGCTCCGCGTAATCGACCATCAAAGTAGACGCTCGGTCGCGGCCGTCGGCATACAATGGCGGGAACGAGGAGCCATTAAAGAGGCGCGATTAAATTTAATTATCAAATTTTACGATTACTCGGGGCGCGACCGAACCGAATGCGCCAGCTTTCGCGAGACCGCCCGAAACGCTGCAAAAAACACCGAGAGGGTTCCGCTGCGCAAAAAGCGAATTAGAATTTTCGGCGGTAGCAGTAAAACCGCTAATAAAACTATAAAAACCTGTCGGAAAGTTCCGGTCACATTGTCCGCCGTTAATAATACAGCAACAGCACAATAAATCTACCCATCTTACCGTTTCCCATAAATGGTATTAATACGTCTTTTTATCCGGGAGCGCGATTCCGGTCCAAAAAAAAAAAATTATATACAGTCGTCGAATCGTAAAAGCGAACACCTTGAGCAACGAATTAACCGAGGAAACGTTAGACTTTTCACGGTGCATTTAATCTGAGCACAGATAAATTGTAAGCCGCGTTAGCTAAAGCGCAACGTTTAAACGGAAGTAGTGGCTGTCGACCGGCGCACAGTGTGACGTTTCGATCATTTAGGGTCGTTTAATTCTTAATTATGTCCTTTCTTTTTTTATCATGTATTTTATTAACACTACAAAAATATGATGATTTCTAGTCACTTTAACATTACTTTTGTTGTAGTGGCCGAAAATACGTATTTTAACTCTTGCAAATTACTGCGTGCATGGGTATTTCATTTAGATGATACAAGGAAGTTTCTAAATACTTGTAATCTACGTGCCTAAGAGTTTTTTCTTTTCTTTTTCCCTTTCTTGTTAATAATGTTATTTGCTTTTTCCTAATGTTCTTTTCTTTCGTTATACTTTGTATTACAATGTAGTATACATTATGTCTTAATAAATCTCATATGAGATTTCCAAAATAAAAAAAATAAAAAGTTGCAAACACAGTCTTAATAAATATATATTCAATAAATAATGAAAAGTGTTCTCCAATTTTGTATGGTAATCGTTTGTTACTAGTCATAAATTATGTACCACATTTTGACACCAAAAATATTGAAAACTTACCTTAAGGAGTAAATAATCGCCAAAATAAATAACATGAAATAATAGTAATTAAATACATAATACTAAACAAAGAAATGTTCAATTTCGGAATTAAACGACCCTAAATGATCGAAACGTCACACTGTGCGGCGAGGCGGAAGGGACAATGGGGAGGAGAGGTGAAGCGGGTGGAGAGGGGTTGCTTTAGACCGTTTTCCACGAGCGTAATCGTTTTTATCATCGGGCCTCGACCGCCTTCGCTTTTATGCTGCTCATCAAAAGGCGTGTCAGTCGAACTCGTAGCTTGTCTCTCTCTCGCGTGGCCTTTGTTTCCAATCCTGCGCGTGGGTCAACGTTCAAAATGTCCCGCATAAACCGAAGGCTTAATAAAGCCTGGAATCCGGACTATTCCGTACGCAGTCGACATTCCGTATTGGATGAGCGACCGTTTACAACCATTCGACGGTGTCCTACCAGTCTCATTTCACCAGCGGACCGAAAAGGTCATGGCAGCTAGATAACCAGGAAAAAAGCGTACGAGATACGCGCGATTCGATGAAATGTAAAAGAAAAACGTAGAAACAAGCTTAACGTACGCTTTTAATGATAGGCTAGCAAGAACCGAGGGTCTTGTTTGCTGCGCTAACTCTCTTTTGGCAATAAAGCCCCGGCTGGCTTTATTGACCGGAAGACTAGGCTGCCGAACGATTTGGACAGTCGGACATTCGACCGACGAATTTCCGGTTTATAAGCGAGCCCGGAGAGTCGTAACGCCACGCCGTTAACGATTAACGATTCATTTAGGAACGTTTAGTACGACGAACGAGGGTTCGGTACGTTCTGCCGCGTCGTCGACCGGTGTCTCGCTTGCTCGCTACGATAAGAGACGTTTCTTCGTAATGGCGAGTTTGAATATGCTTACAGGCCTGTGCAAATTGCGGAACGTGGCCGGGCAAAATGCGCTGGCTACACGTAAAACCGAGCACGAGGGCCTTACGTTCTCATCCACGTATTAACACGTATGCTCCTTGGCCATATGCATTAAGAACACTGCAGACTTTATGCATTTATTACAAATAAAAAACATACAATTTGAAACAGCCGACATAAAAAAGATTTAAGAACATTAATGCGTTAGACTCAGCTCAATAAAGTCATTAAAAGAAGAATGCAATTTTTATTTAGCTCTTGTGCCTTGCAATCAATACGAAACTTTTTAATCTGCCTAAATATGTACACGTTTTAGTGAATGAAAATTTATTTTGTTGTTGTTAATCCTTTGCACACGGTTTTATAAGAATTTAATTCTTCCTTTATTTATTTAATTTCTTATTTTTTAATTGAAAGCAAATACAAGCTTCACAAATATAAATTACAACAAAGTTTTAGAGCTATATTTAGTAAACAAAATTGTTCATAATAAGTAGTAGTCGAAGAACTGTCCTTTGAAGTAAATTTTAAATAAAATAGTAGGGAGATGTTGGCAACAAAAATGAAAAATAATTCGGTGTGCAAAGGGTTAATGTACAGCTATTGGAGAACACATAAGGCATATGAAAACATACATTTTTTTCTTCTAGGAAATTATGAACTACAAAGAAATTCGAATCACTGCATCCGTAAAATAAATCGCAGTGCAACGGCTTCTTCTTTGTGGTAATGTTTTTGGAGTAATTTACAAAGAGTTCTATCCTAGAGATTTGGTGAACGATCACTTCCTTTGCTTTTTTATTCTGAGAGACAACCGTCAGGAAATTAGGTTCCATTATGAACGAACCTGTAGGGGAGCACACCACTGACGTAATTCACGTCATTCCGAAGTTAGTGCCGCGTTAAAGTTACTGAAACGCGTCTACAGAACAGAAGACAATTCTGTCGTCTCGTTAACGTCATCGCTTCGGGTCGTATAACTTGCTCTACTACGAAATTAAAGCACGAATCGATTAACCGAGGGGACCCTGAAATTATTACATTAAAGCGGCTATACCGAGTAAACGAAATAGAACCAATAAACCGTAGCGATGTGTTCCATTCCGCGCTGGAATAATCAGGACATCGATTAGGGATCAGCAATTTGGACAATCTCACTCATTCACAATATACATAGTAAATCACGAAAGTGTTCGAACGCCCTTAGAACCATTAAACAAATAAAAAAGGCACTTTTTAAGGCTCTTTTATTTGAGCCCGTGATAAATAATTTTAACCCAATGCTAATTCAAAGTTTCTCTAGCTGTGAGCTCGAGAAGCTCATCTCCTTTGAGACTGCTAGGATTAACGCGATTGCAGGTATATAAATAACAACTATTATAGACTATGGACCACGTTAAAAAGAAGTCGCCCTTCAACGTCGAGTAGCTTAATAAAAATTAATAAAAATGCACAGTTCGTTAACGAGGAAAAAGCGTAGTTGTAAGAAAGCGGGCGTAATACCGCGACGATTTTCGCTATACATATAAATACCGATGTCGATTAGCCAGCATCTGCGAATATTTTCGCGGGAATCGTGCTGCAAGCGACTGTTAATATCGACTAAAAGCAGACGCGTCACTTCAGTCCATTTCCAAGACGCGATACGAACCTGTCACGGCATTCCAAGAACGATACGACACATCCTTGCCCGAGGAACTAAAACGGTTCGCTGGTAGCTGAAATTGCGTGCATTTAGTATCCGTTATTTTTTCGGTATCGCGCATTCGCATACCGTGAACGTATGAATACTTAATGCAACCGAGGCTAAAGGAAAGACCATGGCGAACTACTGATCATATCACCGGTCGCGTAACAGCCATGGCAGGCGGTCTTTTAAACTGCGACGATGGCGGCCATCAGCGGGACCGAACCTTTTTCTCTCGCCGTTAATCCAGAGCTGCGTACTGACGTTTATACGAGCGCATTATCGCGGCTAGGCCGCTCACGGTTCCTCTTAACACCTTTCATAGTTGGCATGCTGTTGCTCTTAAAGCGATTTCGAGTAAGTACTTTGTGTAACTGCACTCGCAACAGGATATAAACGGGCAGCAGATATCAACTCGTTGCAACCTTGCTCGACCGTCGCGTCGTCGCTTCCTTCGCTAGTTGCACGCCTTTTTCCACCGCGGACCATTTACCGGTTTCGTCGGCCGCGGAGCAGACCAGTAATCCTCTTATTCCTTTCGACCCGAATTAATATTAAATATTATGTAGGAGCAAGGTTCTGAAAATCTTCTCTATGTGTTCGATTGTAGTTGTATGTGTGTATGTGTGAGTCAATCGGTGCGATACATCAATTGCAAACGTAACCAACGGCATAAACAAACAGCTGACGCGAAAAGAGACAAACGAAACGCGTGTGAAACATTAAAGCGAGAAATGTATACAAGGACGGGTTCACACGGTGACGGCATTCTCTCGAAAACGAATTCACGTCGACGTTTATTAAATACGTGACGATCACGAATACGGAATACGAACGCGAATTATGACTAAAGAGTTTTACGTTTGTTCAGTGCCCGGAGTACTCTATATTGTTATTCACGGTTGTGTGCTTCCTTACAATAAATATTAACAGTTTAAAGATCTTTACTTTCTTAGAGTAAATGTCTACAAATTCCTTCATTACACTGTCCAACAGTAAAAATGTTTTCATATAACTGTTGGGTGGATCTTATAAAATAAGATCTTTAAAATAACTTAAACATAAAAAAAGTTTTAATTTGTTGGACAGTGTAATCGCTAAAATTATTCATTATTTTAGGATGGTGTAACACGTATTCGACGGGTAAACGGATTCTGCGACGCAACGGTTGACATGTCCACAGGTTAGAGGGTTTAATAATTCTTCGCATCTGTAGGTTTGAAATGATGAATTAGTATTGTTTGCGTGGTGCTCTCTGTTCGGAATCTGGCAAAGAGCGCGCGGCTAAAGGTACGACGAGACTTCCGCTTTCTAGAAAACGGAGACGCTATAATGATGTGTAGCCCTCTGGCTTTGTGCACGATCACAGAGAAAAAAATTAGCTTTTTGAAATAATCCACGTGTGTTATTGGCTAAAAAGGGTCGTTTCATGTATACCGGCGCATTGTTTTCGTCGTACCACGCAGCATTGCTTTCATGCCGATACTTCAAAGTAGCATGCAACCGACGCTCGGGGAGGACTGTACCGTTGCAAAAGTTACACCAACCGGAATCGGATCGTCGTCATCTTCGAAACTTTCTGTTGCAGTTCACCAATCGCAACGTTCGACGAGTCTTCATATATTTTTTATCTAGCTAATTTTACGGAGACAGTTCAATTGGTTAATTAGTCAAGTGCAGAGATTATTACCTTACAATTAAAAATGTATTGTTAAAAATGAATTGTATGATTGACACATTTTGTTAATATTATTCTTTTTTGTATATCGTTAGATAATAATGAGAATAATAGAGAATAATGATCAAAAATCAAATTATACCCTAGAATTACTGGCATTTTAAATGTCTGGAACTATGGCAGAATGTTGGACTATATTTAGTAGGATAAAAAATGTATCTAATGGAATACACACACACATGTATTACTAAAATAATTGTATTGTAGGATTATCTACTATCCCATATTTTAAAATTGCGTTTGTTGGGCATAACTATGATGATTATAATATTATAATTTTTAATGTAATAAAGTTACGTGGGAGCTGTACGAAGGGACTAAACCCTTGCAAAGAAATGGCGTTTACTCGGTTCTTTCGTTTTAATTCCCGTTCGGTCTGTGTACCCATATTTTTTTTACAAGTACAACGGCGAAACGCGGAACTCTGTGATGTACACGTACTTGCCGAAGCAGTCTGAGCACCCAGGACGAAATGCGCAAGATAGAGTGTACTGCCGATTGCATCCGCCACGCCGCGCCGACAGGAACACTAATCACGGGGCCCGGTGTCTTTTAAGATTATTAAAATCGTCAGAGCTTCAAAGTCCTCAAAGGGTTAATTACCCTACGGGATATTTATGGCTGGGTTACTCTCTTCTCCAGCTCGCCAGGGAGCAGAGGCAAATAAAGGAGCACGCGGACAGAGAAGAGGTACGCGCGGCGAACAGCCGCGGAAAGAGCCTTTCTCTTCGTGTGTCATTGTCAGGGCTTGTGGCTAGATTGCTCAAACGGTAATTGATTTCCTGCATCGTGTTGAATAATTATACGTTCGATATTAAACATTTTTCAAATTCTTAAATAATAAAAGGCAATTTATTACGTACACTGTGGTGCACGACTCAAATTTAAGCATCGCACAGTGGGGTATTTGCCCGAAAAAACGGGAATAAAATATTGTAACGTTATTTATGGGCTCAGGGTCATAAAAAAGGACGTCGTTGGATTCGTCTTGACGCCAGCTATGACATTATTAAATAAACAATGTACTTTAACATTTAAAAAATCAAAGTAATATTTATTTTTTGTCGGGAAACAATTTTTTCGAAATTTTAAATATATAATTTTGTACACGTTTTAATACTGTTCAAGTTTTATTGGAACCATTTTGTAAAGATACGCGTCGCGCTATTGGCCACACGCTGTCCATCTCGACGTTCCCTTATTCGATATTTCTTACAGCTAATTGTAAAACCCTTGCGACAATGTGTATACGAAAAATATTGCGTTTCTAAGCGTATAATGTCAAAATTCAAACACCTGTACTATCTTTATGTGCGGTAATGTAGGTATTAGCACAACTGTTCTGGTACACACCGCATGTTCACATGTCAAGCGGTATTACAAAGTTGAATCATGTGTCAATTTTCGATAACTGGTATCGTCGTGCATCTTTGTGAATAGCCCCAAATAAAAAGATGTTTACAAAGGGTGATAGTGTAAAAAGTGTGCAGGATAAAAGTCACAACGAGACGTTGTTCGTTTGACGCGATAACTCAGTGGGTCGAAGATGATTACAAGACGTCGACGCTCGTAGCTATCAGTGTTTACAAACAAATTGAACGACCGCCTTTCGATTATAAAGCCCTTCGTTCATTCTCCTGGGATTGTGTCAGTTTTTTGTAGCGGTCCGATTGCCTCGCGATGACCCAACCAACACGTCAATTTCAGATTCTTTCTCAAGAGAACTAACTCGTGCTGTTGACCGTGGGATGAATGCCTACAGAAAAGTAGAACGAAGAAAAAGAAATGCGACAGAGTTCGTTGAAAAAATTTAAAGATCGCTTTAAAAAATAAACTTTGTTAACAATACCTGTGCATAATGCTATGTATTGTACACGTTCTATTTTCCGAACCACCTCGGTCCCATATTGGCTCAAATACTTGACTGTACTAGAGAGTAAACCTTTACCTATCACAATGGATTTTGTTATGTCGATCGTAAATATTAAGATAATAACTGGAAATGATTTTATCGGCGCAACGGTTCGATCAAACCTGCTATTAAACATTTTTAATAGCAAACCAAATGAATCAAATCCGAATCGAAACGCGTTTGGGTATTCTTACAAATTAGCTATAGTGTATAGTGTATAGAGTTTGATTAAACCGTTGCGCCGATAAAATCATTTCCAGTTATTATTTTACCTATCACAACTTTGTATTCTCAGACCTTTGAAATTTGTAATTTTAAGAGAAAAAAAATGTGCTATCCTTTTCTACTCAAAGTGTACGCGTGAGCAATTGTGGAATATAGATGGCTGCCATCTAAGCAGCTGTGTGGTTTCAGATCTTTTGAAGAAAAGACAAGTTCGACATACAGTTAACCTAAATTAGGCGATAACGGACGTCCTCACCATGTGTTTAGAGAGTGAGGAGTTTACGCCCCGAAACACATGTGTTTAGCAAGGAATGCGTGTCTCGACTATATAATCACTTCCCTGTTTCATTATTGCTCAGGCATTTAACAACTTGATAAACGAGCAGTATCAGGACTCAGACCGTATCAGACTGTCTATTTTTTTATATTTCGTCTATGCTATCGTATTCCCTCTTCATAATCGCACTGCCACCATCTAGATTGTAGTAACCTTACAGTTTTGCTGAAGACAAATTATATTCGTCAAGGAACACGAACACAAGTGGAAATTCGGGAGCAGCCGTCGCCCGAGACTGTCGTGACGCTAGAAGTTTTGACTACTTAAAGTATCGAGTGCTCTCCGAAGTTCTCTAACAGTAAGTGACGGAGTGTGATTACGTTAATGACATGAGCGGGTACGGTTGAACAACTGGATAGGTGCAGACTGGTACGACATCGATGGCACGCGATCTCAACATCAACAACGACATCAACTGCGCACCGAACAAATATACTGACAGTGGCTCGACTGACACGACTACTTTCGTACTTTTCGTCGAAGACTTCCTATTCCACGACCCCTTTCGTTTTTGTGAGGTGAAGTGTAGTCGAATCGAGCGATTCGATTTTATTACGGTGCCGTCAACCTGTAACGTGACCGCCGCGCCCCGCCGCACAGTGGGCAAAACTGACTTTACTCGATTCAAAAAGAAATAACTTTCGATAGAAATGAGGTAGAGCAATGAATTTTTATTTAAATGAAAGCTGAATCTTTACAGAATATAAGAAAAATAGGGAGATTAAGGTACGAATGTTTTTAACCTTGAAAAAATAAAAGTTTAACTGTTTACCTATAATTCGATTTTTTTTTTAAACCCTGAGGTCGTACACAAATTTTAAGACCAGATTGGAAATCAGCGTATGGTAAAAAAAAATTTTTCTTCTCGCGGTAACGTAGTTTTTCGTAAAATTGTGCAACTTTGACGAATTTTCTCAAGGTTAAAAACCATTCGTACCGTAATCTCCCTATTTTTCCTATATTCTGCAAAGATTCAGCTTTCATTTAAAAAAAATTCATCGCTCTAACTCATATCTATCGAAAGTTATTTCTTTTAGAATCGAGAAAAGTCAGTATTCCCCACTGTGCGCCGCACCGCGCTGATTTATCCACGTCCACCGTGCAGCACGCCACCACATTTGTGTACAATTCACGCTCGTTACATCTATGAAGTACCGTGGATGATGCGTGTATAAATCTGCAGAATGCAGTGTTAAGTGTTAAAGCGACTAATGGAATTGGGTCGTTGGACTTTCTCGCGCGAGGGCTGAAACAATTTTCGATCATCTCTGAAACCTACGTCCTGCCTTTCGGTAAGTATACACATTTAAATTCAAGGCGAGTAAGAGAATCGTGCTTGTTATCCGTATGACTAATAACAGCACTATCGTCATCCTCTCGACGGCAGTGCTGTACAACTAATTCTAAGTGAGTTTGCTAGAGCACCTATTCTTATCTAGCTTTGTAATTCTTGGAAATATTAACAATATGGTTTTTTAATAAACTATACATCATACATAGTACGAATTCCTTTCCTACCATAGATTTGTACAGTTTTACAGTGTCTTCGCTTCATTTTGGTTACAACAATTGTGTGGTCCCTATTGCTTAAAATTAATATTTAACTTGGAACCTGATGCAATTCTTAGTAGAATGAACTAATGAACTAATTATATTTTTATGTATACCTAGGTAACATGATATAAGCATTACGTGATTAATTTTATTTTTAATTTTATTCTATTTTCGTTTAGACAGACATTAGCCAAAGATTTGCGTAAAATTTAATTTGTGGACGCAAATGGATGAGATTAAATTTATTTTAAACAAATACATCTGTTTACACAAAACGGACTCACCAGTCGAGTGGTTAATAATGGATGCGGTATCATTGTTTGTTATAGTTGTCAATTGAGCACTGATAGAAGTAAAATTAAATCATTTCACTTAGCATCATGAAAGGAATTAAATGCATAAAACACGCAATACGGCAGCGTGACAGAGAACATTTGATTTACCTGCGTGCAATCAAGTTTCGAGTTGATTCAGTTGATCATTAGTCAACGCTAAGAACAAGGGAGGGGGTGAATAATCACAGTGTTATTCAAATCGACTTTCGCCTTTTACGACTTCTGTAATTTTTCTTCCATTGCGCACGGTGGAAAAGTTCATTAGCACTTTATGGTGAATTAGATTGGTATTGTGTAATTCGATATGCTTGCGCCTTAATAACACGTAGACAAATCGAAATCGGCTAGATAGCAGCCTCTGATTACGTTAACAAATATGTGCGTCAGCAAGGTTATCTGCTGACATGTTTTTTTTACGTAGTATAGTTTCTCAGGATATATTAATTATGTACATTACTACGTGCTTTTATTATTGCATGATACTTTAAAGTAATATCACTATGTTTATTGAAATAGAATTTTGTTATTACGAAAGAAATTATGAAGGTTATAGAATTATCGAAGCCAATCAATTATATTAAGAAGATTCTGAACAGAGTCTAATAAATAGAGAAATAACCACTAAATAAATAGTAAAGCAATGGTTAACATTGTGTAAAAATATTTTTTACTCTGTTTTTAGTTTCTTACTCTGTTATTTCAAAATATATATAGAAGAATTAAGATTATAGTATTACGTCAATGTATTAATATATGTATGTTTGAAAAATGCCAGCCTTTCCCGAAAAAACATAGAAATCTAAATTTCTTAACGATAGTTTCAATATTAAGGGGCGCCCTAAATCCAGCTAGGTTGGCCGAGCGGTCTAAGGCGCCAGATTTAAGCTCTGGTTCCCGTCTGGGAGCGTGGGTTCGAACCCCACACTTAGCAAAGTATTTGTTTTTCTTTTTTTTTCTTATAAATTTTTTCCAGGTGTTATTGACATCTATTTGTATTTATTGGCAATAAAATGCAAATTAAATATTATATACTGCATTTATAGTACACCATACACGTAAGCTAGGTTGGCCGAGCGGTCTAAGGCGCCAGATTTAAGTTCTGGTTCCCGTCTGGGAGCGTGGGTTCGAACCCCACACTTAGCAAAAAATTTTTTTTGTTTTATTTTATTTGGTTCTTTTTTGTCTAGATCAGTGCTGAGTAACAAACCTTGAGATGCATTTTGGCCCAAAACCGACCAAGAATCCATAAAACCGGGACCATCCGACAAACTTGTTTGAAAATTGGTGAAAAGTATGTCACAGATACATCGCTTATGTGGGAAAGTAAATTTTTGGAAAAGTTGTTAAATATTAAGTACTACGGGCTAAAATGTTTCACTCAATGTTTGAAGGTGACCTTGATATCTCTAAAAAAATGACATAAACACAAAATTTTTTTTGGATCGTATGAGCCCCATTTTACCATTCAACTTTGTCCTCAAGACATTTAATGTGTCTTTGATTACATACCTGAGGTGAAACGATGACTTACCCTGTATATTCACTAGTTAACTCATCATTTGCGTATATTATCCTCTCACCTTTTAAATTGTGTAATCCAACCTTATCTTATAACTGAACAACAGTGGACTAGAATAGTAGTACCGTCTGTGTATTCGTATTTACTTAAGAGAAAGTATATAGCACAACATATGTACTAAAACTAAACTGTTCCGTTCACCGAAGCTAGGTTGGCCGAGCGGTCTAAGGCGCCAGATTTAAGCTCTGGTTCCCGTCTGGGAGCGTGGGTTCGAACCCCACACTTAGCAAAATCTTTTTACTTTTCAAATTCTTTAACTATTTAATTTCATCAATGAATTTACACGTAACCACTTGAATGAGTAATGCATGATTATGTACACATCGTCGCGCGAGAGCAATGCAAACAGTTGGAACAGGTACAAGGTCAAGTTCAAAAATATTTCTAGTTTCAATAGAATCTATTTGAGTTACAATTAATTTCATTAACTTCTTTAATTTAAAATATCAGTTGTGTAACATATAAATAGTCGGCATCAATAATTGTATTAATTGAAAATCGCTATTTGTAAGATCGCTATATACGGATTCTTACAGAAAAATGAAAGACAAATTCAACGATATATTCCAACGTATATTTATGTCAAGATTTAAAAAAAAAATTTCAAATTCTTTGCGCGCCGGTTCCCATGATCCAATCGGCCCCAAATTTTTTTCAGATCATTTTCTCAACAGTTGTCACAATGCTGGGGAGTGTGCTGAAAAAAAAAACTCGAAAATCGAAAAATCAGGTCCACCCTAATGTCCACACATAAATGTACCGTTATCGTTTCGAGTAGCATTTTCCTTTACAGTGTATTGAATTTTACGTATACAGGGTGTTTCATAAATAAAAACAATGGAATATGAACCTATTGCCTGATCATATTTTTCAAACTTTCTCTGTACATCAAAAATAACACAATTATCCACTGATGTTCTGGGATCTTCAAATGGTCACTGAAAGGGTACAGTGAGTACCGTGTAATTATAAGGAAAATGTTTTTGTTAACAAGTGATTAATTAAAACACTGGAAACTGAATTCGCAATTACGAAGCATCTCAACGAGGAGATAAATGGTTCTGGCTTTCGTCGTAGCTGGATTCGAAGTGAGTTGGGGCCTAGTAACTGATGGCAGCGATAATAGAGCCGAGTATAAATGACTTGATGAATAGTCATAGACAATTAGGGAGGCCGAGATAAGCCAGCAAACTATGCGCCAGCAATTTTAGCCCGTTGATCCCGTTAGTGAGTAGCGAGAGCGCGTTCGCCTCGGCGTATTTACATAACCTCGTGCGATCGAGTCATCGCAAACATCGTAATTACTAATACTTCCGTGGTTATACGAGTACCATGCGCGTTCTGTACTAGCCAACGCGACGCACAGTGGGGTATTTGGCCTGAAAACATGGAAAAAATTATTGTAGCGTTATTTACAGGCTCAAAGTTTATATATCGTTGGATTCGTCTTGAGATCAGCTACAATATTATGAAATCCAAAATATATTTTAACATTTAAAAAATCAAATTCACATCAATTTAAAAAAAAAAATTTTTTTTTCAACTTTTACATATTGAAATTTGTAGACGTCTGAATACTGGGTTACGGAGGTATTGCTTTCAAGGTAAGAGTACACACGCAATTTTTAAAAAATGTTCAATTTTGGAATTAAATGACCCTAAATGATGGAAACGTCACACTGTGCGACGGAGACCTTACGATCGTGCCGAATCCCCAACGGGTATAAAAGCCTGCCAACTCGTTTATCGACATTTCCGAGTTTGACCAACAGTTTCGTTCGAATTGTCGTACCGGGAAGGAAAAGGAGCCGATTAAATCGGATTACCGACTCGGCATAGGCGAAAGGACGAGGCCACCAGCAGCCCTTTTCCCAGAAGACCAGGACTTGACACCGTAAACGTGTCACGGGGGCCTCCTTCCCTATTTAGGAGAGACGCCCGTTGAAATGCTTGTCACAACAATTTCGCTAAAAAAGCGCAACTCCTGCGGCACAATAACCCGGGACACTTGTAATTTCATTCCGTCGCATCTGTTGTCATTCTCACGTTACCGCCGCCAGTATTTCGGCTTTCCTCGTTACGCGCATAGGTGTACGGAGTAGAGACAGAGAGGGACAGACACAACACCGAGAGGTAGTCGCGTTGAAAAAAATATCAGACGCGCGTATTTCAAGCAACCCTTGCGCGAACGTTGTACAATAGAGCAGGGCAGGTCTCCCTGCAGCTGGGGGGTGCCATTCCTGTCGATACTGTGGTCGACGTATAAAAGGTCCGCTGTGAAAGAAGAAGAGGGAGAGAGGAGAAGAATGGGGGGCAGCAGGATAGGTGTCCGAGAGTTGTTGTGGTAGTAGCATCATCTTTCTTGCACTTCTGACTTGTTCAAATCTTCTTTTCCAATGTTTTGATAAATATGCTCAACCGTCGTCGTCTCGTACTTAGAAACGCATCTCAATAAAGGTACCAGCAGAACCACACAAATTCACACGATTTGTTTTCTATTTTTTCCTCCAACGCCTCCGGATCCGTGTCAAGGTAATTCAACTTGAATCACCGAGGCGTAAAAGTAAGAATGAAATTGGAAAACAAGTCTGGTGAAACTTTCCCGCAACGCGATCCGCGTCGCCCTTACCGAAGGTTCTACCGATTCCGAAAGGGAAATCGTATTTATAATACTTACGCATTTCAAGCCTGACGTCCCGTGAAATCGCGTTACCGGGATTCGGAATATTAAATTCATCTCTGTCTTCCCAGGCTATCGCCTCGCGTTATCGTCACTACAATCGAACCCTAAAATACGGTCTCAACTGCCGCCCCGCGGAACACACTGTCCAAACGCGATTACCTATTTCTGTTCTCTTAAATGAAATTGGAGAGTCCACTGTATTTTAAAAGAGACAAATTATATTGCAAATTTCTTTCGCTCGCTCGCCACAATGGTAAGCTCGTAAATAGCAAATCGTGTGTCAGTTACAAAGACTGCGGTTGACGCTGACAATTCCAAAATACAACGAAGCTGAGGCAAAAATTAATCAACCGAAAACCATAAATAACGATTCGCGGCGACTCTGGGCTGCGCGCGGTCAGACAATGGATGACAAATTGCGCGAAAGCAAAACAAACTGAGGACTAGATTGAGCTCGGCCGGTCGATTCCGGTGGCTTTGCCATTGTCATCAATATAGCCAGGGACATAATCTCTCTGTGGCGCGCGCCTCCAAGAAAAATGGACCTTTTCGCCGGTGTCCAGAATTCCTTTGAGCGGAATTCGTCCCGCGACTAACCCCTGCGAGATAAAACGTCGACCGTTGCTGCTGATCCTCCAGCAATAACCTCGCGAAGGTTGTGCGGTCGCATCGTTCACCGAGTGTTTTCCTTGAAGGAAGCTGCCGTGAACGAACTTGATCTCTGCGCTAGGTTATCAGAAGGTACATAAACATCAACAAGAGGTGGCACGCGGGTGAGCGGGGGCAGTGCGCGGGGGTGGGATGTTCCGAGGGGAGAGTCGCTTTGTGTAGAAGGGAAGATCGGATCGGGGCCGCGTTAAAAAAGAAGAAAGAATAGTCTTAAAAAAGAGGACGGCATGGCAATCGTAAATGTTTAATATCGTGATTAAAGGCGCTGGCGCCTCTCATTATTATTTCAGTCTGGAGGACATTTCACCCAGTCTTCTACTCCCTCCTCCGCGTCACCGCGTTTCTTTTCAATTCTCACTTTCCTTCGTCGGCTTAAAAATCCTCCGTGAAAATTAGCCGCCTAAATATTTAAAGCTCCCCTTCCGCCTCCTCCTCCCCACTCGCTCCTTTCGACAACAGTGCTCGCAGAATCGAGGAAAAGAGGAAGAGAAGAGAGAGTGAGAGAAAACGATAGGAAAAATAGAAAAGAGAAAACAGTGAAAAACAAGAAAAAGAGGCGCGAGTACAAAAACCGTCTGCGGGCCGCGTTATTGTCCCGGGCATGGAGACAGGCGTGATCTCTTCCATCTGATGGATTTCTGCTGCAGTCACCTCTAACCACCTTGCTCGTCACTTCCCGTTGCGCTTCGTGCCATTGGACACCAGACTGACTTTTTGTTTTAAATCCTTTTCCTCTCTCGCGTCCTCGGCATTCAGCTCGTTCCTGGTTGTTCCCTGGTACCCTCCGCCTCAACGAACAGTGCTGCGCGCGTACCTGGGGCGGGTGTGCGAGCATCGAATTAACGCGTAATTTCTTCGAGAAGACTTATCACGCGAAGTGAAGCCCGACGTGACAGGAATTCCTCCCAGCCCCGGAGAAACGAATTTATGGAACGACGACGAGGCATTTCTCTATTGTCTACTCTCCCCCGTGGCAGACACCTCCGCGCATCGAGTAGCTTGTCCGCCGCCGAGGGAGAACGGAACCGACCGGGTTCAATTGGACATTTAAATTCAGCCGGAAGTGTCGATGTTCCAACACGAAAAGAAATCCAGCCAGCGTCACCCCGACACGACGCAAGGCGACGCGACGCTTTTGGACACTCCGCGTCCGCCAAAGGATATTCGTAAATAAAATTCTCGCGAGGGTGACAAAATGGTCATACGCTCCACTGCTGACCCTATCCGGGTCAAAACTCGATATCTATGCGACGAGATTCTTTTTTATGTTGTTTTCACGTAGTTACGCTGCTTTCGGGGACAGAATAACATAGATATGGGATTGCCGGACAGAATATTATAACGGTTCACTGACAGGGGATCCGAGACGTCTACGGTGTTTTTCCTTTGGAGTGTGAGAGCAACCCAACTGCTTTAGCCGGCTCTATTAGATTTCAAAGTGTATCCCCAATTCGCAGACCGAACGCGGTGCCTTTGACCTCTAATTTTCTCTAAATTTCTCTTCGAAGCTGGACATTCCGCTAAAATATCGCTAGAAATGGGGTTAAATTCAATATGTACACTCGAATCCGAATTAATTTCACGAGTTTAAAATACTATCCGGATGCAGTAATGTTCTATAGCAGTTGTACCTAACTGAAAATGTATGTATCCCTTTACGAATGGAAGTCACTAAAAGTTCGAAATCACGCAAAAAATTTTATAATTTTCTTAAAATCGTTACTGTTCGAATACCGCATTTTTTTGTTATGTCACTATTCTTGTCGGGTGCGATATAGTATGTAGTACTCCGCGACTACATAATTGTAAGTGAAAATTTTTCTCGATCGAAAATGTAATAAAAATTAAACTTGTGATTTCGGCGCAAGGTTCGATCATTAATAACAGCAGCATGTTTGCAAATTAATTTAACTCAACGTTTCGATCCCTGTATGGATCATTTTCAAAAGATACATTTTGGAATTACCACTGTATTCCTGAAGTTAAATGGACCTGTTTGTGAAATTCTTTTTTCTTCTTTTAATTGAGCGACTAAAATTGTATTGTACGGACGATGAAGATCGCCAGATTTTTTCGTTTTTCACGATGCACGTGCGCGAATGCCAAACACATTTTTTACGTAACGCGATCGGACGCGATGGCTGACTTCGCATAGGAAATAATAAGAGTTTTCTTATCGCGGGAACAATGGAAAAGAACGCGCGACGGTGAACCGTATCTTTTTTCACGATCGACTGTCTTTCCCTCGTTCCGCGGCGACTGCAACATTAAACGGTCACGTTTACCTCCGATCAATCAAGGTCTTTATCCACAACAGCGCGTTTTTTGCAGCGCAGCCAGCGTACAACTCATCGGCGTTCTATTACGTTAGGCCTGAGCTATGCCCCGGCCTACTGCGTCGTTTCCATCGTCGATGATTAATTCTCTCTCTCTTCGACCGCGACGGTGCGCGCATACCCTGCGGGGAGAAAGAACGAGCGCTGGGAGAGAGAGAAAAAAAAGGAGCCTGTCACAGGATATTTCGCGCGATTATTCTCTCCGCGTTTTCGTTGCGAATAGAAACCGAGGTGTGTGTGTCTTTTTGACCGCGCGATGAGCACGGCAATTCAAATGATACCATCTTTCTCCCTGCCGACGACGACAACCTCGGGGCCGCTTTTCACTCCGATATACGGAACTTTTGCATATGACGAATCGGGGACTATTACCATTCAATCTCTCTGCTTGGCTTCGTTTGCATCCTATCATCTCCGCTGTGTGTTTCGTTTTCCATATACGGTCATGGCTATCGTTCAACAAAGTCGCGCATCATCTACTTTTATCGTAGTCCTTCCTTCTTTTCTCAGCCCCTCCAGCTTCTCTTTCTTTTTCATGTTTCTATAAACCGCTGTTTCGGGATACGGCGCACAGTGGGGAAAACTGACTTTACTCGATTCAAAAAGAAATAACTTTCGATAGAAATGATGTAGAGCGATGAATTTTTTTTTAAATAAAAGTTGAATCTTTGCAGAATATGCGAAAAATAGGGAGATTACTTTAAGAGATTAAATTAAAAAAAAATTTCATCGCTCTATCTCATTTCTATCGAAAGTTCTTTGATTTTGACACAGAGTTCATTCGGTTTATCCCATGGTGGCGTCTTGGGTAATGCTAAAGCCACTTTATTTCTCATTATGTTTTTATGAGACTTTCGCCAACTTGTTCGTGACATTTTTCTGATTAAAATGACACTAAACACGATTATGTAATTTCAACTGACCGCAACAAGTTTTCGGCCGCGCGGTCTGTATTTACATGTGCTGTTTTTTTCCACTTTCGGCGCGGTCGATGCAGCTACACAAAACTAGTATCTATGTGACAGCTCCAAAACAAGGATCAGACTTTCAGATCAAAATTTTTCTGTATACAGGATGAGTTACTAACTATTTTCACCTACAATAACTTCGAAAGTATGGTAGTAGTAGAAATTTTTCGAAACAAAAGTTGCATCGGACAACAGGGCCCGTATTGTGGGGTTAACCTTCTGTTGCTAGGTGGAGTTACTTCAGAGATGTGAAGGTCATCTTCATTTTTTAAAATAGAATACTATATTTTGATACCTGGTTTCTAATAGCGGTAGTTGAGACGAATCCAACGAGGTGCAGCAATAAGGTCTTTGTAGATCAACAAAGGTCATTCATGACAAGAATGAAATGAAATCGTTGCCAAGGAGTTATTGATTTTTATAGAATTATCTGGAAATACTGATTTTTGGAGTATCATACTGTGTGCTGAGGATCCGCCGGTCCACAGATAAGAGACCCTGAAAAATTTGTAATTATACTTTACGTTAGTATTTAATAATATAGAATCAACATTCTTAACTTCAAATTCTCAACTTCGCATTTATAATTTCAATGGGCAGGGGGACAATGACTTTATCTCGCGGCACACACACGATCAGGTTCAGTCTCATGGACACGAACGTGTGGACTGTAGTAGTAAGCTTTTGTCTATATGTATAATTCAACAGAATCAAATTTTGCAAAAACTTTAACAGTTTATGTCTCAATAATTATTTGTTTGCGACATATGGCTCCTTTCAAACTTTTTCTCTTCCCGATGAGTAGAAGACGTTGATGTAAAAAAACTTTAACAACAACTTTCTTCGTTAGGAACAATTTTGCAGCAAGTTTCTCTTACAAATGTTCACCGAACCAGAGGTGTGCATTCACCCCTAGGAAGGATGCCTATTACTTTTTGTACACCTTGTACAGTCGAGAAAAAAAAAGTAAAATGATTTTCAGAAAGAAAAAAGTTTGGAGATGCCGGGGATCGAACCCGGGGCCTTTCACATGCAAAGCGAACGCTCTACCACTGAGCTACATCCCCGTTTTTTGATTGATGATTATAGATTGACATCTCTCCTCGGCCTTTTATTGTTATTTTTTTAACATTTCTTGTTTATATCAATCGAAATGAGAAACATTTAACTTAACATAGTTGAGATTCAGTATGGAAGTAATTTAAAATCCTATTTAGAACGATGTAGCCTCTGCATCAGGGTACTGAATCTCGATCGATTGCGATCTTTATTTGGTTGATTAGAAATATATTATTAAGAACATCATTTTATTTCATTACTATCGAGGTACTCTGACCAACTATATAAATACTAGTTTTGCCTAATATTCTTTCGTATGTATGGCTTTGACCTAATTGACTACGACAACTTCTAATTTCTCGGTTTCTGTTGGGATATAATTTATTTGTGACGACACCAGTTTACAGTTATTTTTATCAAATATCCTTGAAGGTCCTATGGTGTAATGGTTAGCACTCTGGACTCTGAATCCAGCGATCCGAGTTCAAATCTCGGTGGGACCTTGTCTTTTTGAACTTTGTTAAACTACATTTTAGTCGGCTCTTCGAATGCGAACCGCCACATCACTATTTTTTCACATCCACTTCATTAAAAAGGTAATACACAATCTCGAATACCATTCTCTTACATGAACACTGAAATAAACGACAAAAAATACATTTTTTATTTAATACAATGCTATACCACTTACAATGTTAGCGACACTTATGCAACTTTTAATTCTACACATATATTGCCAACATTGCATATTCCGCTTATATTAAATTGCATTTCAAGCATTGCAGTCATTAAACACGTCTTCATTCTACATTACAAAAGTTAAACAACATTATTAAGTGATTAACATTTCTATCTATATGTATAATAGAGATAATTTTGTGCAGAATATCGACGATTACTCGTAAAAGAAACATGTATCAGAAAATCGATATTTCAAATGTGTAAACATTTTTTTAATTTACAATCCTTATGTTTTAGTTTCTGAAAGCTTTGTAGAAAAGAAATTGTCAAAGAAAAGCAGAAAAAAAATTTGACAGCGGTGGGATTCGAACCCACGCCCTTACGGACTGGTGCCTAAAACCAGCGCCTTAGACCGCTCGGCCACGCTGCCTTCGGCTATGTGTTTCTCTAATTCCGTATATAACTGTGCTGTGTTATCACACATCGAGGATCGTTATTTCATTCATTAATCACACGTATATCTCGCACGGTACGGTATCCGAATCGTGCATATTACTCTCTCTATTATAAGAATTTTGCAGTTTTTCTTACATTACATCGACAAACTTTTCCAACAAATACAGTATGGACACTCATGAATTTATCAAATTCGACACTTGTGATTAACTTATTTACTAAACATCGATCAATGTAATAAAAAAATTCGATTATTGAGTTTGATGTATTATTCTGTTATTCTTCAATACAAAAATAAGTATTTCACACATGACGAGTATTCTCCGCGGCCCGAGTTACGCAACAATCGAAGAATCGCTTTTCATTGAAAACGACAGAATCGTTGTTGCCATTAAATGCGCAGAAATTTAACACGGGAGGACAGAAAAAATTTTATGATCGAGTTTGTGCTCGTTCTACCGCGTTTAAGATGCACTTTTTTTTACTAGATGGTCTACGGTACACGCAACAACAGTGCGTACATCATTATGATCATGGATCTCCTCCCTTCTTTACTTTCCCCTGCCGCGCCGGTAGTGACGTGTCGCGCGATAGCATCTCAATATAAAAATTCATGCTCATAACTCGACTCTCCGGCAGTGTCTTCTTGTTTCCAGTCTTTTTTCTTCTTTCCTTATCACCACGTCACCCAAGGGACAAGCGTAAAACTGGCGTTCTAAACGAGGAAAAGAGAGGAGAGACGGACGGCCGACCGCGCCGAAGTAGCTGCAGACAGATCGATAAATTCGCGTGAATATTCGCGTAGCTGATAAGCCAGCGAGATAAGCCCGAAATCGGTCTTGCGAGTGAAGATCCCCTCGTTACGGGCCGGAGCGATACGCCGCGGCTCGACGACTCGACGGTAGAAAATAGAAGATAAATCCGACTGTTTTGTATTCCTTGCGCCTGTGTTTTATAACCTCGACTCCGCTTGCATTCAATATTTCCCGTTGTTCCTTCCTTCTTTCCTTCGTGTTCCTCGATTTTTGTTATCGCGTTCATCGACCGTTCTGATTGCGCCGTCTTTTATCGGCATCGTCCATCACATTTCGTGGGTTCGAGTCGCGCGTCGCGTCGCACAGTGTTTCGATCATCTACGGTCGTTTAATTCTTAATGATGTCCCCTAGTAGCATGAAAATATTGGATAAATATCTTTTTCAAATATTGGAAAAATATTTTTTAAGATCTATTTTTTTGATCTAACTATTTTATGCATGTTTAAGAAATGTGAACTGAATGTTTAGAAAATACAAGTTAAATATTCAGAGAATATAAACTAGATATTTAAAAAAATATAAAGTAATGAATATTTGAAAAATATAAATTCAATATTTAAATAACATTCAATTAAAAAGAAGGAAAAGTTAGAAAAAAATATTTTTCTCGTAACACGAAATACTATTGCACATCACTGGATTCGGGAAAGTCTAGAGAATCTTCTGATGTAAAGAACGATACAATATCTTTTATAATAACATTACAATAATTGTTTAACGTTGTTTGTTTTTCAAAAACTGTGCTTATAGGGAAAAAATCAAGGCCAGATTCGGAATTAGTTATATGAAAACATTTTTAGTGTTGGACAGTGTTATTGGACGATCGACAGCTAAGCTGTTTCTCCGAGGGATGTTTTTAGCGCGTTGAAGTCGTCGTCATCCCCCGAACGATATACCGCTTTTACTTGGCGAATCATCCGAACTCGAGTATGGTACCTGTTTAGCATCGCGTTTAGCAGAATCACGCCGCCACTTTAGCCTAATACTCGTGGCTGTCGCCCGTAAATGATGGATCGTTAGCGACGGCCATGGGCTCTGGCGTATAGATGATCTCGATGACTTGCACCGACTGAATTACGTCCCGCATGTCGCATATCACAGAGAAAATCCTCGCGTGTATATCAGCCCGCAGCGTGCACGTATGCGTGTATAGATGTGTGCGCGCGGAGGGAGGCGTGCGCCTATGGATTCCCATGAAATAAACTGCTGGAAGCCAATTGAGGATGATAAATCTATTATTTTCAGCGAATCATCCGCCTGCTGGCGAAGGGAAGCGCAGGACGATATTTACGCCACCACAAACCCGGCCCTACTCGTGGTCAGGTGTTCGTTTCGTGACTTCCAGTTCGTGTGCCAGGGCAACGCGGAGTCATCTAGAATATGCAATTAACCGGATGATGCGATTGCTTCACGGTCACGCGTTAAACGATCGTGTGCCCGCCCCATTCGGAACGGCTTAATAGCTCTTGGAAAGTATGTAGCAGAAAAATTGAAATGATCAGCGAGCGACCCAACGTATTCGCAGTAACTTGGCGAATTAATGACAAAAGCTTGATTGGCGCTGACTGGTTCGATCCGGAGCTAATCAGAGAGAGCTCGACCGTATAAAACGCTCTACTCGGAACGCCTGATTGTCGAAATTCCCGTAGGGGTATTCAGTGTTTTCAGGACACCGTGCGTACCAGGCCGACACAATGTGCCCGCCATTAACGAAACGCACGATGAGTCCTATCGAACATCGATCATTATGAGGCCACAGGCTTCGCCGGGTATTCCGGTAACGCTCTATCGCCGCAATAATCGTCAGCATGCGCAATAATCATGTCGTTTAATGACAATTGATGAGGACCTGGGAAATGCGTCGCGCTTTAACATCGCTACGAGCGTGTCTACGCTTAGAGGGCTATATCCGCGACTTGTGAGCAACAACGTTACCAACTTGGATGACGACCGTGGATTTCGGTTATCTGTGTGGTCGCGACTGCCTCGCACAACGATAAATGAAAACAGTACCCCCGGTTGGCCAAAACTGCCCACCACGCCCCGCCGCACAGTATGCCAAATGAGGTGTCTAGCTCGACAAAAGTTACTTTCAAATCAACAAAAACTAACTGGGCCAATATGCTCTAAGATAACCCTGTGTTTGATAATATCTACTATTTGTTAAATCATTCTGTGCTAGATAGGTCCATTATTAACTTTGCTGTAATTTACATTTAATTATAAATACCTTAAAATATATTGTTTAATTAACAAAAGCCTACTAACTGTTATAAAAATTTAATAATTATTCATATTTTATACAACTGTAAACATATCAATTGATAAATATAGAAAAATAGGCGATTGACACGTTTGTCCAGCTAAAACGCTCATTTGGCACACTGTGGCGCCGGTAGACCCAATGATTTTGTTGTTGACACGCTCAGATGTTCCATTACACGTGATCAATCAATATTTTCTCGCGAATCACCTCCGTTCCGATGCCGATTTGCGCCGTCGTCGGTGAATTCGGAACAGCGAGTTTGGACAGGTGAAACAAGCAGGCCGCGCCGGCACATCGCGCCGACACTTCCGAATCCAGGTAACGGACCGCGTTTCCCGAAACGCGATGTTACAACGGCAATATTTTCACGTAACTGACCTCCGGCGATCCCGGATGTGCGTTGATGAAGTGTCTATATGCACTTCGTTGCATCGGTTCCGGCGCGGCCCATGCGTCGCTCCGTTCCGCCTCGGGTAACCTGTGGAAACACAACGTTACACACGCTCAAATATTTGCGCCTTCCGAATCGAATTACACCGTTTCTGTTTATCTCTCTGGCGAGAGATACCCCGTTCTTTCCCCGTGTATACTAATTAAAACGTGCATATCGAAATGAGGCCGAAGTTCGATTTACTCCCGCGGTGTCGTGTATAATTAACTGGAAAGATAGATTTCACAGGGGAATTTTGAACGACGCGTTTTCCGATCGAATTTTCCCGGGACGCGATGCGAGCCAAGCAAAGTTTGTATCTACATATAAGTGCTGATGATTTTTTATCAGCGCTGGAACTGCTGGCCATTAAAAGTAACAAGTTTGAATTATCTCATGGAAATAACAAGGCTAAATTTATTTAGATTTTACAATAATTGCGCTCGCAAGGATTTTAATATTTAAATAATTGAAAAGGTGGCCAAGTATCGGCATTCTGTATCTTTTAAACAGATGAATTCCTAAAGTGACAATTTTATATTCGGGGCCATGAAATTGTAATAAAAACTTTATTATCATGAACCATGTTAGAGCGGAATTGCGTTGCGAACACGAAAGAAATTGTTCATTTATTCAGAGTTATATAAAACAATTTATGGAGGTGGGGTGTTGTATAAAAGTCCGCAATATCTAGTCATAATTAGTAGTAAACTGGTGTTCATGTGTAGCATTGATATTTTGTGAGCGATTCGATTCCTAAAATTTCCGGGGTGAACGCAATCCGAACAACGAGTCGGAAATCTGAAAAAGTTCTCGATTACCGGTGTGACTATCGATTGATTTGTGTCGAGAAATTTGTACTCTCCCCACACTCCGAAGCCCCACGCGACCACTGCAAATAGGATATTTTGCAATCGAGTTGCTGGCTGCTCGAGACCAGACATTGAAAGCACCGGGTAGAGCAGCACGGCAGCTAGTGAGAGTACGATGCGGTAATTGAGAGTAATTTAGCCGAGCCAATTTATGCGGAAATTTCAAACCAAAAAATTTGTCCCGGCGAACCCTCTCGACCGAGCTCGCGCACCCACCGTGCATCCACCCTCTCTCTCCGCTTCGCTCTTATCTCTTGCCGATCCCTCGCGAAACTCGCACTCACCTGCATCATCGGGCAAACCTCGTTTCCGAGTGTAATTCTATTTTCACGCAGCCCTGACGATCGTATGACTCGATTTTTCCACAATTTCAAGGGCATAGGAGGGAGCGGGGAATTTCAATTAAATTACTTGGCCTGTCTGTAGTTCTCCTTCGTACGTATCCATGGGTGGTAGGAAAAAATAACACACGCCCGATTACGGCACATCCATCGGACGCAAGGCAGTGACAAAGTTTTCGTCGTTTGCTTTTAATGGCCACATCCTTTCGGCTCTACCGCTCTCGCGAGATTGCCGATGATTAATCAGCCCCGGCATCCCCATTTTTAGGCGTGGAGCACGCGACGACGATTACCCCTAAGCGAGACACCGCTTCCATTTTACCTCTTTCTGCTCTGTTTTTAATCCGCACGACCAAACGCTCGAAACACACCGCGCGTCGATTGCCGGTCGATGACTTCCGCCAAACGAATTCCTACGGTCGAGCGAGCGAAATTAATTCAAACGAATGCTATTCATTTCCTCCACGCTTTTACACGTGTAACGAGCCCGATGACAGTGACAAAGTCGATCGTATAACTCAACAGGAACAAAGAGATTAAACGCTATGATATGAGGTTGATATAAGTCAAGCCCTAGAGCTCGATTATATTAAACAGTGTGGTAAACTTGTCTATGTACTACCTCCTCATCATCGATTTCAATGACCTTGACATATGTTGTCAACTTAACCTACAAGGTGTAGCGTATGATACACGACGATGTGTCCGGTCACAGTATTATTATTGTTTATTATGTTTTATAGTTATTATTATTTTTTGTCGTTCTTTACAATTCTTTATGCAACAAGTTTGCACCATTTTTTCAAATTTTTACCAAATGATCTTCGGCTCATACACTAACCACCATTTTGAATTATCTTGAATCGAGGCTTGTGGGCACCAGATCATTTTGGATCTCGTCACACTGCATCGTAAGCACATACTATACCTATGTCGCGTCTATGGGTATATATGGTCTAAGGTCGCGACGGTGAAAATGACCGCATGCAAACAAAATGGCGAGGTTTTACCTGGTGCAAGGGAGCGCAAGGGTGGTGTAGAGCATGGCGAAGGTTCTCGGCGCGGGATGACGCCGTGGGAATCCCTGGAGAATTGGCGCATGACGTAATGTCGAAGGAACGGCGGACAACCGTCCTCTCTCTCTCTCTTTCTCTCTCCCTATCCTTCCACTCGAAACCCTCCGACGCAACCCCTTGCTCGCCACCTCCACAGCGTCCTCTAACACAACGCCGATGTACGACCGAGGACAATGGTGCTCGCCGGTAGCAACCGGAGGGCTCTGATTTTCTCCCTCGGTGCATCAGCGATAAATGCATTTAGCTTGAGTACTGCATAGCTTGCGTCCAGAGAGATCTTTCAGCCTCGCTACGCGTTTTTTCTCTTTTTTTTTAACCAGCAGAGAGAGCGCCGCGCGCGGCCCGCGACGCTCGCCTGGGTTCCTGCGCGACCCGTGCACTCGGATGCAGTTTCAGCGCTAAGTGGATTATAAACCGTGAACGCGGCACGGGAACTGTGTTATTCCGCTGCAGTTAACACGATTCTGCAGTTATGTGCAATTTTTTGGTTTCGATCCATCCGTCCGTCTCTGAGACGGGTAAACAGGAGGAGAAGCGGACAGGCATGCGAGCAAACCAGCAACCCCTTCGAGGCGTGTTACACACGCTCGATCGGCGTTCATTCTCTGTTTCCTTCTCCTTCCTTTCCCTCCTTCGCCTCCCCATCCCTCTGTCACTCCTCGCTTTTCGATGCCGTTGCCGCCCGAGTTCCTGGCACTTCGTTTTGTACTCTGAAATAAAAGGAGACTGGGCGTCCTAGAGGAATTGTTCGCGTTATTTAATTTTTTTCTGGGTTACGCTACTGTATCGTTTGCCTTTTGTTGTGACTTTGCGATCGAGATTTGCTCGACCATGTTGATTTCTCTGTATATTTATTACCACAATAGATACAGTAGAACCTCGTTCGGTCTGCTTTTAGTCTACAACCTTGAGATAAATTGATTTTTTTTCTTTGCATTTCATTGAAATACTATCTTTAAAAATATGCCTGCAACAAGGTTTGTTTACATTCATAAGACATTAATATAGCTTTTACGTGCGGCGGCCGAATGATGAGCCTACCTATCCAATTTACACAAATTAACTCGAGTACCAAAAATTTGGTATAATTTATTTTTTTCTAAGGTTCGGTGAAATTTGATATTTCTGGAAAACGTGTAGAAATCGATTGAAGTAACAGGAAGCTGATATATATATATATATATATATATATATATATATATATATATATATA
>CM052332.1:1565623-1606313 GCA_028455615.1 Lasioglossum zephyrum
ATATATATATATATATATATATATATATATATATATATATATATATATACACATATATATAATCATCGAATCCCCTCGAGCGTATGCGTCCGTTTGGTTGCAGCGATCAGAACCTTTTTCCCTTTTTTTTAGAAACCCTGCAAGTGTCGTCCGTCGAGTGAACGGATATTTTACGTTTCGCGAAGCCAGAAAATCGCATGGAATTCGCAAAGATTTTATTAAGGTTTCCGTAGTTAATTTTCCAACAATGTATGCCGGTTCTATTCGCGCTGAAGCTTCTTACTGCACTGGACCGTGCTGTGTACCGGGAGAACCTGCCGCGTTGACAGAGGCATTCTTAGGATTTCAGGAAACTACCGAAGTCCGGCAGGAAAATTCGCGAGGTTCGCTGGCAAGTCGTTTCGTCAGAGCCAAATTTTAATTATACACTCGCTAGGGGTCCTCTCTGTAATGAAAACGTCAAGCACAAAGGGACCAGGGAATTCCAGTGAAAGTTGAGGGTATTTTTGAAGTGGATAAATAATTGGCGGTTTCAGAATCATAACAGTGTAAGTTACACAGATAGTATTTCTAGTAAAATAATGTTTTGCGTTTGTTATTATGAAAAAAACTCCTTATACGCATTGCAGTTGCAAAAACACATCTGTGGATTCAGAAAACCATAAAAATGTCTGTATGTGAAAATTAAAGCACAGAACAGAATTTTATACAGAACTAGCTTTTCCCCGCGGCTTCGCTCGCACAGGAAACTGTTTAATGCCCACGGAAATTGATATTGTTTCTCCATAAAACCTTTTAACCACCCATCCACTCTATGATTGTATCTCTGAACATTAAGACCAAGTTTCAAGCAAATCTGACTACAAATAAAATATTCCTCGATTCATTTAGTCCAATTTTAAAAAAGTATTCGTACACGTTTTAAAAATTATTAAATTAAATTGAAAATATATACATAAATGTGTTTAGTGTCATAATAACGATATTACAGTAACATGGAAAATAAAAAAAAGTTTGGAGATGCCGGGGATCGAACCCGGGGCCTTTCACATGCAAAGCGAACGCTCTACCACTGAGCTACATCCCCACGACGTGTTCTCTCTGATTTTATGACGTACAATACTGACTGACACCATGAGAGAAATCTAACAATATCATGATCATTTCTTATTTATAAATTTTATTAATTTTTATTATGAACTGATTTATAAATTTGTAAAATTCATTAAAATCGTACCAGAGATATTTTCGATACATATCTGTGTTTAAATTACGCACGCTAAACGAAGCTAAAGAAAATAGCTTGGCATTTTTTAGAAAAATGATCTGCTAATATTTGGTTACGCGTATCGTTATACAATCGCATATCACAACCTGTTACACGAAGTGCGAAAGGGTAGAAGGAAAATCGATAATCATTTATCACAGTTGCAATGCATTATTGCTATGCATTCGTGTGGGATTGAGTTCGTGCTGAAGTATTACGAGGGTGGCTAAAACTGGCCCCCCGTCGCGTGACTTATGCAGCGCATACTTCTAATGAAGATCTATCGTCCTGTGTATCGCCACCTTTATTTGTTACACCGGCGCGGCGGCGGATTGCTGTTTTCGCGTCACGACGACGCATGCAGAAAAGTGTCTGGCCGACAAATCATAATTGAATAACTTTTACTCGAATAGTATCTACTTGTGTTGTCGATAAGTAACTAATATTAAACAAAGATTTGTTTTACAATGAGAAAGAAATATTTTACATTTACATATTATACAAATCATATTTGTTTCATATTATGAAAAAATATTCTACTTCTAATATGAAATAAAAATTCATGTAATATTTAGAAAAAAATATTTTTCTCGTAACATGAAATAGATATTTCCTGCACATTTAAAAAGAAATATTTGTTACTCTTTTTAATATTATATGAATATGTATACAATATTTTGTGCTACTAGGGAGTGTTGCTAAACCAGTCTGCAACTGAGCATTTTTGGACGTCACAATGTAATTGCATTATACAATTGCATTAGAAGTAACTGCAATCGTAACTGTCTCTAGAGATTGATATCTTAACTCCGTTTGCGATACTGTATAAAATCGAATTCATTTAAACAGTGAGTCTATAAAATAATGGAATAGATCGATCATCGATGTTTGGTCAACAATATTCTCGCAGTTAGGGTTAATATTTATTGATAACAGCACCGTGTAATTCGATACGCCACTTTGAAATTTTCTGTGCGCCTAAAAACTTGATAAATCGTAACCCGATACGCGGTAATGCGATATTTTAGAGGCAGAGAACTAAGGACGGGCATTCTTATCAACCAAATCCGAGAATCTCCCTCCTTGGGAGTTCAAAGGCAAACAGTAACGTGAGAATGATAGGGCAGTGTTTTAAAACAATCTGCCCGAGCCCATCCTTAACCTGCTTCATTTTCAGAACGTGCACTTGTCTGCGTTTAATTATGTATGAGCTAGCATTATTTTTGTGCTTCTGTTGTCATTACCGTTCGCTCTCTTAAATTTGATTTAATAGCAAATACTACTTTTTTCCTGCGTGACGAGTGTGCTCGTCATTCGACAAGAAAATGCCATTAGTTATATATTGCCTGAAACTGAAAGATATGCATATACTTATATATAAAAATAATTACATATATAATAATATATATATATATATATATATATATATATATCCTCTGAGCTGATATACGATTACTAATCGTAATTGTCCATTAGTTTCCGTTTCATAAATGTCTTCCTGTCAACACCGAATCTGTTATTATGTTGTGTATTGCAATACATTTGAATGTATAGCAGCTCAAGGGAATATTTTTGAATATTTTGCGTAACAGAAATAAAGCAAATGTATCTTACACGTTGAATTTTATTTATACGATTTTTGTGGGTTGAAGGTCATTTGTAGGTCATATTGTGTTACATGGTTAAATTCGTTATTTTGTCAGATATAACATTACGTTAACGAAAATATATCATTTAATTTTAAAAAAATCGATGACCTTGAAATCTCACGTGTTCGCGGATCCTTATTCACGGATCCTTAAATACGTACTACACGATTCACGTGTATTTAAATACACATTCAAAATCGTGATCTCTATTCACGAAAGCTGTTTCGCTTGTTACCGAGTTCGCGCGATTACATATTCGTATGTGTTTATTTTTACCGTCACTCCGCATTGGCGGAATACGTTGCATTTCTATCGGCGGAAGATCAAGTTAAATCTCGTCACGTTGAATAGACACGCGGGCGACGCGTGAGTCAGTGCCGATGCCCGCAGTAGATACGCGCGGCCTTATCTTCCCGATTTCCCTCGCCTTTATCTTCCGCGTGCAAAGAGACGAGCGGGCCCCGCTGATACCTAATGGAAACTCGAAGACGGACTGTATTTACAGAGAACTTTTCTCGAACCAGTACGCACTGAAAGAGCCTCTTTGCCCGTAGCTACGCCGCTACTGCAGGTTACTTCTCGTGTAAACAGCCGCTGGGTTATCTCAGGATTATTTCTTTCGTTCCGTCGCCGTTTTAAGGATACTAAGAATAAAATATGCACGGACCGGCTGTTCTTGGAGGGGTTACTGCGATTCCTCGGGGTCGGCCGCTTTTCTGGTAATTAGGCCTGTTAATTGGAAACGGTCGTCTTTCCTTTCTTACAGCCCCAGTCTCGTATATCTCCATCCAGCCGAGCGGTGGCATTAAAAGAATGTTTACGGCAGCCTCGCCGTTGGGTGTTAAAATATAATAGGATGTGTGCCTTTGCGCGGGGCTCTTCAGGCTTCGAGGATTAATATCGCTAATTGTTAGTCTCAAAGGATGCGAAGTATGTCGAGAAAGTCTGGTGGAGGGCTGCAGGCAATGACTTGCAAAACTGAGGATTAAGACTTCGAGGCTAATATTGCTTCGCGTTAACACGGAAGACGATGGATGCGGGGAAGGCGACTGGCGAAGGCACTCTGCCGGTAATTCTACGAACAAAGGGGTTTTTGTGGGGTGAAAGGGTTCGCACGGCCATAAGGATTAACTTTCGAGCTGGATGCTTTAAAATAATCATTTCTCCTCAAGTCTTTACTGTATAAACAACGGTGGCAGGCTGGTTTACCTTTTTTTGTAATAGATATGTCGGGGCACACGGCTTTCAGGATGTATAATTTTTTACGTATTTTTTTGTACATGAAAAAAATTTCCTTGGAAAACGAGATATGTTGCGTTAAGTTGTTTCTCAGTGGAGAATATTGCGAAATTATATGTATATATAATAATAATAATACATTTTTTATCATATTATAATACATATTGTATTAAAATTGTATACATATATTAAAATGCAAATGTAGTAGTAAATACACGAGTACCCGTGTACTCTAATTTCACAAATATTCGTGTATTTATTTTACATTTGCATTTTAATATGTAGTGATTTCACGTCGAATAATTTACCACGACTTTACTATTGTCTCACTTCTAACATCAACACTCGAGAAGTATTCGATCGAAAAACAATAACGCCTCAGTTGGCAGTTGTCAGACTCGAATGTGCTGTACGGATCCGTGTTCGCAGATTCGTGTCCACGGATTCGTAGTTCGTAGTCGCAGATCCGTGTGTAGTATACACGTGTTCGCGGATTCGTATTCACGGATCCTTAAATTCACACTACGCGGTTCACGTACCCCGTGTATTTACATACACGTGAAACGGGGATCTCTACTCGTGAACCGAATCGCGATCGTACAGCGTCGTAGAAGGGGAAGGTAGAGTGGGGACACAAGTCTTAATCTGGCGATTTTGTTCGTGGAAAGCGATAAGGAATATTCCGGCCGTATAGAGACGTGACATCCGATTTCGCGATTGGACGTGCCGTATGCAAAGCATAAGTCCCGCAGCACTTCCTCTTTTTTACGATTCGTCGCCGTAGCGATATAAACGCGAGCGAACGACGCGACGCGACGCGTCGCATAAAGACCACCCGCCGAGGCGAGCGTCGGCAGCCGTTTCGCCGCAATTACGTAGCCCTTATCGACTCCTTATCGGCGGCGCTAAGTCAACCCGACGTTAATCCATTCGTCAATACGTCGTGCCGGTAATCTGCCGATAACAAATGGCCGTGCCATGAATAATCGGTGATCCGCTAAAATTGTCGAGCCGTTCTGCGTTTGGTTTTATCGTTGCGGATCCCAGCTGCGTTCGTTGCGTAAACGCCATTGATTATGTCGCGCGTTGACTTATGACTGCCTCGATTGGCCTGCTTGCTACATCTTCCTAGTTCAAAAGAGATTCGTAGATATTCTTAACCCTTAACTAATATAGGGAAAACCGGGGCTGAAAGTTTTGATATTGAAGAAACATATAAAATGACGTAGAAATAGTATAGATATTTTTATGTTTCACCAGTAATTTATTGTACAATTTATTATGTTTTATAATTCTAAAAGTGTATTCTACGATATTTGCAAATATCAAGTTCCTTCAACTTCTTTAGAACATTTAGAATATTTAGTATTACATTATGTATATTTAAGTCCTAGTATGATATTTCACAATCTGAGTAAACACTGTACCCTCTTGATGGTTAAAACAGGACAAAATGAATGTGCGTGGAATTGTAATTGTCCAACCGAGAAATAAACCATTTATAATTAAGTAAACTCATTTACGTAAACACACTCTCTCTCTCTCATATATTTCAGCTACAACTTGTTAGAGACTTTCACGGATTCGCACGCACAGTGCTGAAGGAACAAGGTCATGGGTGAGTGTGTGAAGTATCCTGCTTAAACGACTGATTTCAAAGGCCACGAAGTGTTAGGTGTCCTTACTGCAGGAAATAAATAACCAATGGACAGCTCATCATCTAACAATGTCGTCAGATTGATTTAGCGTTCTACAGTTCGGTTCCCAAGATTGCGGAATGTACCCGCTATAGTGTCGACTTCGTGCTTCAATGTAATTCTCACGGAAGAGCTTCGTATAGCAATATCAATGTTACCCTTCTATGCTAGACTTTCTTATTTCCTGAAAATGTTTTCGGTTCACCGAAATCACTGAACGTCAGGGAATGCGACTGCCAACGCGGAATTCTATCGCTGCTGTACCTGGAAACCTAGTTCCAGTTCTCTGACGGAAGTCCCTGTGTGTAACCCCTTCGGAGCTTGAATTTCCTTCTAAGTACTGACCTTCGAAACCGGATCGTTAGCAACGGTTCATCGGTAGATAGGTTAGTGTAATTCCATCGCTAATAGAATCACGATTGCGTGTGCCTGAACCTATTGAATACCATATTAAATGGAGAAGGCTACAAATCTGGAATAATTATTATAATAATGAATAATTACTCATTTTTAATCACAGTGACTTGTTTATAAATAAATTGATGAAACGACTTCAGTGGTCTGCCAAGCTAGATGGATTAGTTAATTAGATGGTATGTAACGCAAATTTTGGAATTGAAATATAGTAGAAGTTGTTTTCACAACTTTTTTATTTGAGACTAAAATTTAAAAAATGTGGGTTGTAGATTCACGTAAGTTATGTACATATACATACACGAGTAAAATGATGAAAATAGCAGTTTCTCACGATTTTCAGCCTATTCTATTACTCGACAATTTTCACATATTTTACTATATTTATTGTAATTTTAAGCAAACGCATTTTTCCCAAAATTTTCATTAAATGTCATGTATTAAGTGTAAAGGAAAGTGCTGTGGTTTTTTCATGAGACTTTCAAACCTTACAGCTAATAGATGGCGACACGTATTGGAACCAAGCTTACGCCAGTTTTGCGGCTACGTATCTTATTTTATTAGGCTTACAGGGTTACACACCCTGTTAAAATATGTACCATTAATTATGTGATTGACATTATAATTAGACTGCAGATTTTATGCATTTATACGATAAAAATGGGTGGAGCAATAAAAAGCGGTAGGGAGGTTTAAAAAAAAATTGAAGCTTATGGACATTATTAGAGGATAAAAAGATTTTGATTCGAATCTTGTTTGTCGCAGCTGATTCAAACAATTTTTATTTTGCACAAAGTCTAAGCAGTCTAATTATAATACACTGTTACCTTGATTGGTATCTGTAAAACGCGTGTGAGATAGCGTATTTGATTTGCTTATACATATACAATATACACTTATACGTGTATCATGATTTATTGTAAAAATATAATATGTGTGGAGGAGCTGTTAGGGAAAACATTCCTTATTATATAATTAACTCCGTCATTTTCATTTATAATTAGTTCATATTATCTCAAAAAAGCAATTACTATTGAGTCGCGTAATATCCAATTCATTCACGTTACCAGCACACAAAGAGTGCAATAAAAATTCGGTGCTTGAGGTTCTACAAGTAATTTCGACACGTCTAATTAAACTAACGCGGCGCAACGAGAAGTAAATGGCAAGAAATTCGGCATGCTCATCATCGGTGACATTACACGCGAACAGATAAATACGGCCCCTAGAGTTTCCACCCTTCGGTCGAAAACTCTTTCACTGACTCTTTCTCCGCGTCCTCGCTTCAACCCTAAATTTCATTGGCAGAATCCGTTTCCGCCGCGTGGCTGCTTGTAAAATCAGCACATCCGGGTGTCAAAGCGATGTCACCCGAACGGGTGGTAGCTGGGTACGCATCAGTTTTAAATTCGATCAATGGGTGATACCAAGCGTGAAACACTTTTAGGGTTGAAACTTTAAAGGCCAGCTCGCGAAAGAGCGAATCGCAGTTACAACCGTGAAACTGGGGAAAGGGGGTGGGAGTGGGGGGTGGTGGCCGTTGTGGGAACTTGACGTCGAGTGCAGCCGGAACCGAAAGGATATTCATTTCGAACCCCTCGCACGTTCCAATATCCTTCTTTCTACTGTACCGCCGCGCTGCTCGGTTAACGGAAAACCTTCGGGGTCAATGACGACAAAAAAGTTTGTTAAACATACCTGCCGTGGTGAGAACGATCCACAATGTTAAAAAATAGCCAAAAGCTGGCCAAACTACGATTTTTTCTAAGTGTTTTTGACAATACTTATTATCAGCAAAAATATTAATTATTTGATTACTATCTATCAAGATAATTAACATTTAATTTTATATCTAAAAAAATTCATTGAAATTTTAGTGAAACGCATTGCTGTTCTTTAATTTCGCACATCGCATATCCGCAATGGAAAAATGATAAAACCAGCGACGCGTTAGCCGTACGGTGATAAAGGCTTATAATTGCACGCGTCAACGAATCTGATACGCGAACGCCGAGTGACGAACGCTGCGATTCGGCGTGAAACGCAGCGTTATAAAAACATTACGCACGCTGTGACATTTTTCACGCGTCCATTACCGGTGGCGCGGGTGTTGCTGGACAATCGTGCGGCCTCGCGCGCGACCCAAAATTTACCAAATTCCCGCGGTGGCACGCGGGGTTGACAGGGTGATTTTGTAATGCAAACAAAAATGACAGCGGGTGGTGGCCAGTGCATTACGGTTACAAGAGACTGTCTCCTGGCAACGGCTCCGCGTCGGTGTAATTCATTTTGGGGAACGCGTATGCAACCCTCTATTGCAGTCACCCCCGCGCGCGCAATGCACTCCTGCCACTCTTCGCGCTCCTCGCCGATGCACACAAACGATAGATGCATACAGCTGACCGACGGGATGGACGGACGGAATCGCAGTGATCTGATTTCAAACCAATCAACGGCGGTTTCGCGCTCAATTTACAATCAGACCCGATTCGACTCATTCGTTATATACGACGTCCAACTGCAAGCGCCCCTAATGAAAATATTTTAATCGATTGCCGTACAATTGCCAAGTTCATTCCTCCCATCGAAAATTCGAGCAAGGAGGGCTCGATAGATTTATAAGCGGACAAAGGGCTCCGCGATATTCGATTAAAGGCCACAAAGACAACAAAGTGCATTTCAATTTAAATGGTAAACGATGGACCGTAATTATACCGTATCTCCGTTCACCTGTGCCGTTGCTATTCGTCCGTTGCACCGTTAACGAGAAAAAGAAAATATATCTAATTTATATCGCGCTGTCATATTTTCGTGACGATCAGTAAAACTCGATGGGTACTACTTAACAGTGAAAATATGATAATTGATTGAACGCGATGCATCCGGAAGGAAGATCACTATTTATTTTCATGAATCCGTCGCGGCGTATAATGGCATTAATATAGAGGATAATTTACGAGCGACGACACCTGCGCGCAATAAAGTAAATCTAGCTTTTCATTTCATTGTTCCGTGCGGTCTCCCCTCGTGCTCACCGCTTCGAACGCACACACACCACATTAGCCGACAATAAAAGCACGATCGACGATACACCGGCGAACGATCGCATACATGAATTTTTAATAAATCCTTCGGGGCTCTATTAGAGACAAATTGTGCCGAAACCTTTCGCCGCCGCAACAGCAGCGTATAAATTAACCGTAATCTCATTCGGTCGCAACAAATCATACAATCCATTGCTCAGCGCACCAGCAAGACGAATCGGCAAGTCAAACATAAGCCAAAGTTAAAACGTCATTGATTCAAATTACAAGTTCTCTTTGAATGTAAATATTAAAAAAAGGTGACCGGTCTTAATCTTTAACCGACTTGATTTATATAAAGAGTAGGACCTCGATTAACCGGCTTCATCGGGAGATAAACAGACCGGACAAATTAAGGCGCAATAAATAATGGATACCCGTAAGGACATATAATTAAAATTTATATTATATTCCAAAATAAATGTTATTTTTGAAAATTTATTTCCCTTCATAATATAATCATATTTAAACACATATTTGTTTATGGTCGGGATCCTGTTAATCGAGGTTCTACTGTATGTTGCATAAAAAAATAGTTTAGATAAGAAATTAATGGTTTGAGGGTTTCAAAATTTTGTGTAAATAGATTTTTTGTAATGGAAATAAAATACATCCTTTACAAAAAGGTATTAAACTACTTATGTCAGCAAAATTATTATTTCAGGAGACATTTTGATCATACATGGTCTATTTCATATTTGTCATCTTTAAGTACCTTCTATTAACGATGACAGGTCTTAAAAATCGATTACTCGTGTTCAACTTACAATAAGAGAATACTTCATATCAGTAATAAAGATATCTCATCCATAGGAGTGTATGACGAAATTATGATGACGGTGTGAATGCGTAAAATATGTACTGTATTTGGTTATTATATTTTCATTATAATGTTTTTGTACTTTCAATATTCTGCTGTGTTAAAATTTTTTTCACCAGTTTGTAATTTTCGTATTATATTCTTCATCATATTAAAATAAATCTCGTATGAGATTTTCTATAGTAAAAAAAATAAATCATGATGACAAGGATATCTTGTACATAGCATTGTACGTACGACATCATGGTGACAAGATATCTCGTCCATCGTAGGGAAAGAATTAAGAATCATCTAGCTTTGCTACCTAAGCTCCAAGTATGAAAAGTTACCCTTCTTGCTGCACTTTCTTTGCCGAATAAATTATATGAAAAAATATTCTCTTTGAATAATTCCTAGAGGAAACTCCTGGAACAGTGAGCACGCAACGAAACAGTGCGCTGCTTGCCAACTAATGATTTCATTTAACCTATCAACCTCTGACAAACATCTGCCCTCACCCTAGCAAAGTAGTCGCGCTATCTGATGATCGCGCAACCGTGTGGCCGTGCGCGACCACCGATTAAAAGGTGAAGAATGCGCAGCGTAATACGTTGAGATGCGCTCGAACCGCGAAATTTCTCTTACTTGTTCCTGCATTTATGCATGCACGCACGCCGACAAACACGGAGCGTGTGTCTGGCGCGTGCGTGCATAGGCGCGAGTCGGAGTTGCGTGAGGTTCGCGCTTTAATTTAGAAAAGTACCTTGTCCGTTCCGCTCCGTGAAAAGTGCAGGAGGGTGCACCCTGCATGGATGCGATCCTTCACGCACCCGTTGCATAATACCCGCACGATACACCCAGGTGAGAAGCTTTCGAGGATCGGCACGTGGACAACAGCAAGTCTAATAACTTTGCAGTCTCGAACGGACCGAGCCGGAAACTACCGCACCGGTGATCACCCAGCAATGGCCACGACATTCCGAGGAACGTTCATCACCTTCTGTCACGGACGACCTTACAAGGTACATACTGCGCCCTCCCTATGCCTGCTGCACCGTCACGGTGCATTTTCACGCACTCGTGATCTCCCACTTCTTCCGAGAAGATACTGCCGTGAAGGCGTTGTGAAACACTGTCATAAAACTTATGTTTGCGGTGTAACCTTCGTTAATATGAAATTGAGCATGCTATTAGGCTTGTTGATGGATTACGTTTTGCTGTAAACCGTGTTAATTGTTAAGAAATGTTTGGTCTCATGATCGTGAAATATTAACATTCTCAACTTGGACAAAGTATTCCCACAAAAAGAAAGAGTTTGAGGAACAATATAAATTTTGGACAGATGAAATTAGCTGTAGTTAGCTTAACGGCACAGTGAAACGTTTCTAAAAGAAAAAGGAAGAAGATTCGAATAGGAAAATCTCGAGTCTGAAGGATTACGATAAAAAGTATCAAAACAACATCGTGTATGCTCAAGAGAAAATCGATCATCCATGTTATCAGTTTTGCCGGTATTATCTACCTATGTACCTACACCTTTCTCGATTGACCAGGTCTCCGCAGCTCTGCGAAATCGATGTAAATTCAAATACAGATCTCGTCTGATATTCTCTTCGAGTGGTGTGGTTCCGATCTGGCAAGGAGTTGATCGTGAAACAAAGGTTCATTGGCGCGCCGCACGGTAATATTCGCATCCAATTTTCCGAGCAATCTCTGCTGCAAAGGCTCCAATACATATATACCAAGCAAATAGGAAACGCAATGTTTTGTATATACGCCACTTGGAAACGTCCTTTGAAGCCTGGACTCATCTCCTGTTCGATGCGATTACTTCCTGTATCGGTATTATTAACGCGGCACAAACGATGAATAGCTTCAAAGTAACACGCGGCAGTCGCAAGAGCCGTCTTAGATTGATCGATATCTCATTAAGTATGAATCCAGCAGCTCCATCAACGGATACGTCTTGGTTTTAACAGTTGCTAGCGGTGTCAGATTTTCGGCGGCCCACTAACGGAATACACCACAGTGGAACCGTTATCGACCGAAGATTAGCATCTGGCCGTCCGCAAAGGGAGATTAGCTAGATCGATCGCACACGCTGAACCAATTCCTCTGGTCAGCTGCTCATCAATACCACTAATGGTGCCATCCTTCCCCCTCCTCTCCGCCTAAACGCCCACCCCTTTCCTTCCTGTATCTATATTGTATGTACGTATACATCCCTGTATTCCTCTAATAGGCATATAATCGTTATGCATATACAGGACCACGCACACCCCGGCGTGCACGCGTGTGTCGCGGCGTCCGGTTTCATATTTACGCACATGTACGTATCTACATTGGACGGGTGACAAACATCGACAAATGATCCATGTACTATATTAGATATAATTATGTATCTGCCTGCTCGTATTTCTGCGCACTGTGCCAGTGCATTTGAAACTATTTATATTCATATATATTATATAAGTGTATGTATGCAGGGTGGCTCAGCTAATTTAATCATCTCGAATAATGACTTACTAGGAAACTTGAAAATGAAATTTAAATGGCATCAAGGAACACACCATTATAAGGCATCTGCTTTTTAGTAGGTGGACGTGTTTCAGAAATTTCAAGGTCACCTCAACAACTTATAATCCAATTAAATATAAATTAAATATATGTTATTGGTATATATATACAATGCATACACACACATATACACGCAGCTTCGTATTATCCGTCGCGACATATGGTACTGTTGCATATGCAAACCTATTTGCACCAGCCGATACGCGATGTTATGCAAGCCAAATGCAAATTTTCAGAAATCTCGATTCATGCTTTTGACCACTCGTGTGTCGGTATGACGTTACCTATTCGCCATTTTTAAGAGGACGTGGGAAATTTTCTCCTGCTAACGTCCAGAAAGTTGCGAAGATCTAGATTGAAACAGTTCGTGCAATTCTCATAACGTTAATCAAACTGACAAACTATATTTTGAATCACTGAAATCGTAATTATGACCTTGGAAATATAACACGTACTACGGTAGCATAAGGATCCCCGTGTTTACGCTTATATTTACGTCTTAGTGAAAATGTAAGTTGCGGGCGCAATGAGTGCAACAAACTGTTACATCTGTCGCTCGCATAATGCGCGATATCGTGCGTACATCACTCGTTGCATAATGCATGGGACGCGTGTGTGTGCCGGCGATATTGCGGAGGAAACAGTGTCGCGGAAAATGGAAAAGCCGCAGCAGCGGCTGCTGCACAACATCGGTACCTCGTTCCTTCGTTTACTCGCCGTCGCTGTCCACATCGGCAGCAGCCTTTGTCGTGGGGGCAATGCAACTGTTGCACTCGGTCCCCCGCTATCTCGCGCCTGTCTGTCTACCGGCACAGCGACAGCGTCTAGGTGCACTACCGTGCACCAGCCAAGTTCTCGTACTAAAGTATTTTATCGATATAAGTCCCTAGCACGGGTCTGCCGAGGGACATTTATGCACCAGGGACACTATTCTTTGAGTTTCGCCGAACGTAGAGAAGGACAGCCGAGCTCGATAGGCCTCGGTCGCCGAGGTAAACACCGAAGTGTAAACGCAATGTTATCGGAATTTCCAACTTCCTTATTTTTCATTATTTTTTGATGGAACTTCAATTTCCATATTTGTGGCATTCTTCTGATTAAAATCATACCAAACATGATATAATTCCGATGATATTTACTTGTGTAATAAACAATTAAAGTAACTGGCGCGAGGAAGGATAGCGTATGGGAAAGAAAGAGACACAGAGAGTCGGAGTCGGCGGCACAGTTCAAAGGCTCGCGCGTGCTCACAATGCAATACCAAGGGATAATTTTTTTATTATTACCTATTTTTTATGGGACTTTTTTTAATTGATTTGTGACATTTTTTCTGATTAAAATCATATACAGGTATACGGACATATAAGAGTCAGGGACATATGTACACCGGTGAGGCAACAGTAATGCAATGATGGCACTTTGTCATTTTTAATTAATCTTTTATGAGACTTTTTCCATTATATTTATAATATTTCTCTGACCAAAATTTTTCTAATTATACACACATATCAATTTTTTTAATTGACTGATAAAGAAGTTAAATAAAAAAAAATAAAGTTAATTTGACTTAATGAAGGTCAATACTTTTTTACTCAGAATTCGTCACTCTTCCATATTTTGGTATAAAAAATATAGTGTTCCACTTAAAAAAACAAAATCAACCTTCAAATCTCCGAAACGCTTCCACCTACAAAAAAATAAATACACTACATAATATACCCTTTCAGGCCATGAAACTTCTATACACAGCAGTTTTTCGTGCAACGCATACTTTGAAAGTTATTATAGGTGTGCAAGTTGCGTGGACCACCCTGTATATGTAGAATGGGAAGATATTCCTCCACGTTGGACACTGCTAGCTTGCATCCAAGAGTAAGGAAAGGACCGTCGAGAAATTCGACCTGCCACGCAAATCATTCCCGAAGAGCGTCGCATATAAATATTCGACAATTTGCATTTTCCTACGGCGGCAACCGTACCGCGCCGCGCCGTCCGGGCCATTTCCAAGATGGATGCCGCCACTTTGCGAGATATACGTCGAAAGTTTTACTGCCCACTAAATTTCAACTAGCTCCTCTAGGTAGGTACATATATATTCTTATATTCCCGACGCAAAAATAAGAGGAATACGACACTTGTTGCTCCCGTTAGAAAAAGCTTTCACTTTGGCAACGGCTCAAGACGTATAGAGAGATCTTGCGCGCGATCGCAGCTAATCCCTAAATCTTGTCGAGCTATTTCCATATTTCCCAAAGCGAACGACGCACAGTGTAACGTTTCGATCATTTAATTTAATGTGCTATATACTTTAGAGACCCTACATCATTTATGACTAGTAACAAACGATTACCACACAAAATTGGAGAGTATTTTTCGTTGTTTATTGAATATATTTATGTAAGACTGTGTTTGCAACTTCCTTATATCATTTAAATGAAATACCCATTCACACAGATATTTGCAATACAATAAAAGTAATGTTAAAGTGACTAGAAATCATCATATTTTGAGTAATTTTAGCAAAATACATGATGAAAAAATAAAGGAAATCATTAATAATTAAACGACCGTAAATGATCGAAACGTTATACTGTATATATATATATATATATATATATATATATATATATATATATATATATATATATATCCCCGAAACGAATGGCCCTCGATTTTATTGGCTTTCAGCGTTATATAGGAAGCCATAACGACTCGATTAAGCGGGACAGTCAGTGATTGCCAGTATAATTTGCCGAACAAATCGCGTCGGCGTAATCCTAGCCTCGTCCGATCGCGTGTATATCGATCACTTTGATTTAGCGATCGGCCGGCATCACGTATCCGCCGATGCGCGTTGCATTATCGTGGCGGGGCATCGCGCCGGTAAACACCTGGCCGAGCGAGCGGGCGCACGAGAGCAGCTCGGGCACTCTCTCTCGTCTCTTTATATGGGAATCAAATTAATGGGTATCGGGCGCAGCGACAAGTGGATGCAATTATAGTTATATTCAGAAAACTTCGTTAAAATAGAGGCCGACCCCGCTGTGCATGGTAAAACGCGCAAACTCTGTTTTTCCGTTCATTAGGAATTCGATACGATTATGAAGCCACGATACCCAGCTAACAAGCGATATATCGTTTATTTCCGTTCGACCCGGAATAGACCGACATTCATATTAATTCTCTCTTTAATTAAATGAATTCGGCTCGGGGCAGAGGCGCGCGCATACACTCACCACCGCCGCGCATCGAACGAAATAATAGAGGGCGGCATATTGTCCGAGCCTATGGATCCGCATTTTGGTTTGCACTGAACCCTCCCCCTCCCTCCCGTGTACGTATGCTCGGACGCATTTTAATTACGTCCCTAAATTATTCTAATTAGCAGGGATTCCAGGGCAAATTCGCCTCAAAATTGATTTTCGAATTCGACAGCCGGAACCTATTCATTATTTTCCATCGATGGTCCTCTCAACCCCCAAGGCCAATATTCTCTTTCGCGTACGGGCTCGTCGCTCGTTGATGCGATTTTTGTAGCTTGTCGTTGTTAATCGACGGCCGTTTCTACGCCTACGTCCTTCACCCACCGCGTCGAGGGAAAAAACAAAGTGAATGGAAAACTAAAAACAAACGGAGAGAAACAAAAAAAAACGAGCGGTCAGAGCCCCGCGTGTATGCGTCGAACGGGAGACGCGGGGTGGTTGCGAAGGGTGGTGGGGTATCCATCGCCAGCCGGTGCCTCGATTACTTCGCAATGGCGCAATCAACGCCGAGTGATCTTTATTTTCAACGGTCGAGCCACCCTGATACCGTTCGAACGGCCAGGTACTACAATTTCGCGCAAACGAGACAATACCGCCGCGGAGCTTCGTTACAACAGGGTGTGATTGTCGTCCCATCAAAGTGGACAGTTTACAGATGGATTGGAAGGCCGCGCTGGAAGCCCCACTCGCCTGTGGATGGCACTTCTGCATATACGCGGGGGTGCAACTTCCCTCGATTGTTTCACTGAATTTTAGACGGTATTCAACGGAACGTGAATGGTCCCGGCTCGCTGTGATTAATTACCATTGCTCCGCTTCGTTCTCCGCGCGGCAAGATAGGCGGACCGTAATTACTTGAAATATCGGCGTGCAATCTTTTGATTAACTCTCTGCGCGATTCACCCGAGCTACTAACTCGTCTAATCTCTACCCCGCGGTCATTGCGCGAGCCTCGTCCTTTCCAATCAATTTTTTTTTCTCCAAACGATTTTCCAATATTCTAATGGCTCTCAAAGGTCGACTGACACGTGTGATCACTCGTCACGTGGCACACTTATGTACGATTATGTGAAATTCAATACGGCACAGACTTTTTACCATAAGAATTTTCAATACGACTATGCTGTAGTTGCCGTGCGAATCACACGAATTTATGAGCTGCGGTTTTGAGGAAAATTTAAGAGAGGGAAGGGAACCCCGAATATGAAATTTCAATGGCTAGTCTTCATTAGTTTTTCAGATATATTCATGAATAACTGTGGAAAAATGCCTTCGACCTCACTCGCTACGTTTAATTTTCGTTACGCGTATCTACTATAATCTATTCATCTTTTTTTTAAATACAAGAAGAACATGAGTATCGAGGGGCTTTGGTGAGGGCCCTTTCTTCGATTCACTAACCAACGCCATATTCCCGAGTGTGACCACTCATGTTCTTGGCATTTTATAATCTAATCATCTACGACAATTTGCTCGCGTCAGAAACAGACAATTTGCTATGTAGTAAGGTTGGTATCACATTCGATAATTCAACATTAATCTTCTCAGATTATGTTATACAATGGGATATATAGATTATGTTATCTATACGCCTGTAGAGACGAAATCGTACACATAGTTTTTCATTAATACCTGAAAAACTAATGAAGAACCGCCATTGAAATTTTATAGTCAGGATTGTCTTTCCCCTCCTTCCTACTCCTTAAAGTTTCAGCTAATAATTTTTTGTGGGTCATGACGCACTATATCCCAATTTTACAATACATTTGTTTTTTCTCTCCGGAAAAATATTTTGTTTTTCCCTTTTGTACCTAATGGAAGCTTTGGTGCGGTAAGTCTGCATCAATCGCCAAACAACCATGATTGCAACGTAGATGCTGGAACGACACACGTAACACCAAAAAAAATCTACAAATTACTCATACTTGTCGGAACTGGTTCGTTTTATATGTCGATCAACTCGTACAACAGTTATCCCTCTCCATAGCGTCTTGTTTATGTTATCAGACACCAGCTCAAGCCGTGCACGTGTTCGCGGCTCACCGGTTTCTGTTTGTTTCCGATAAGTGTCCGACGAGAGGGTCCTAAGAACTTTCATACGTAATCCCCGGACGATGGACGCTGTGATCGAACGGCTCTTCCGTCAGCTAACAATACATTTATGCTCGAGTGATACTACTAAATTATCCTCTACCGGTTATCGATTAATTTCCAACTTGTCGATTGATTACTGATCTCAACAAGACGCATCTTCACTCACCCAACATTCATATTGTGCTCGATATAACCTTGCAATACGTTCATATTTTTATTGTACATGCCGCAATACAATATATCCAGGTGTTGATGAATCATAAACTTTTGATTCGTTTTATCACCTGGATATATTTATCCTTGATAAATGCAATCAACGTTGTACTTCTGTCAGACAACACTTAGCCTGTTGCAATATGTACAACATCAAGTCAATTCTCGTGATGAAGATTTCGAACAGAATTGATTAGATATATATATATTATTAATTTACTTTAAAACAAAATATAAAATTCTATTTGGTTGTTGCCGGAATACATGTGACTACTATTATTTTACATGACTGTTATTAATGATATAATAGAAAATTTTTCACGTAGGGTTAATAGTTTCTTTGTAAGTGGACACGTAGAGGACATACGAAGGCCATTTACTTTTTTTAAATGGAAACATATTTTTCATTGCATCGTTTAATGCATCTTGATATTCTATGCAAGAAAGTTTTAACCTCCATATTTAACCCTACGTGAACCATATTCGGTGTAGCCATTGAGGAATACACGCACGCATTTGACAAATATAAACTCTCAATTTCTTCCAGGAAATAATGAACGATAAAGGAGCTTCAAATCACTGCAGCCATAAAGTAAATCATAAGGACACACGGAAGATTGTACAAAAGGAAGAATATACGTGATCTAGTAAGTGTAAGCCTCGTCGGGGACTTCTAAGCTTCTACCACGGAAATTCTTGTTGAAATCCGTGAGCGTGCCTCTAATGTAGATCAACCACAACGCGCGAATTTAGAGAATGAAAGCGTCTGTTGTAACACGTTGAACCAACTCTCCCTCTCGCTCTCTTTCTCTCTCTCCCTCTCTCTCTCTTAGCCGGTGGCACTTTTTCTCTTTCGCTTCCGCAATTACTCAGGTGTAATTGCGTTCGGGACCCTCACACGCGTGAAAAAAAAGAACGCGTGCGCGGTACGCATGTCATGTACACACGCGTACGCACACGCACACGTGGAAATACATCGGCACCGAGACGCCGGGATTCGATGGTAGAGAGCGGGCCGATGCAATGCTGCAACGGGCAGGCATTTGCCAGTTTCCCTTCCTACGCCCACCCTCAATTCAATTCAATGCCACTCAATCAGTCAATGTAACGCGCATGCAGCCGCATACCGGTGTACCGCGTTTCGCAATGAAACGGCCGCTGTTTCGACCGGTACTTCGCTGTTAAGTGTCCCCCTTGTTGTAACCGGACCGGCCGCGATCGCTCTTTCGCCATCGTCCATCAAGATATCACGCGAATATGGCACGCGCGCTCCGCGCACATCCGCTTTTACACAGATTTTATTTTTCAGTTACACTTCGTTGTTTATTTACGGACGACCCCGGTGTCGCCGGCCATTTCCCCCAATTTGTCCAAGCGTTACCAACGGACTCGTGCGCATCCTGAAACGCATTTTGCCCTACCCCTGGAAATTATTACCGTACAGAATCGGCTACTTTTTTCTGTCTCTCTTTCCTTTGAAACGAGAACACGAAATACGCACGCGAATTACTGTGCCACTGTGAATGCGTTGTTTGCGGATGCAGAAAAATTCACCGCCTGTAATCCGACCGCTGATGGTATTATTAGGATACGGATTGGTTTGAACAGCTTTGAAATACTGCTCAAACATATCAACACATTGGATCGATTTCACAGTGCAATGTGCTTCTATGGAACGCGCTCTTCGCGACTAGTATAAAGGCCGCCATTAATTTAATGTGGAACAAGTTTCCAGCCCTATTAGCGATGAGAATTCAAGATAAACGTAACAAAAGCTGTATTATCGTAATTGTATAGTCATGTGTCGATATACTTTCGATTGTCAAGGTTTTCAAGAGTACACTTTAAAATTGTAGAAGATATCGTTTTTGCTTGAACGAAAGAAAATATCTGTTCTCTGTTTTCATTTCAATTATGTGCACGTATCTAGTAGATCAATCTATATTAATTAATTAGCTTTTAGTCAGGTACAATTGAAAAACATTAAAAAATGAACTTTGTTCGTGAAAGATGAAGGCCAACTTCAACGGTCTAGTACGATATGACCTGGACATGGCATTGAACTCAAAAAATCTAAAGTTATATTATTATTAGTGTTTCCAATCGCTATTGGAATTCTGTAATTCTATAATTCTAGACTGTTGAAGATGACCTAGTATAGGTTCCTCTGTAATTCAGGGACAGTTTGACATTCAATCAGGCTTCTGGACAGCAACTTCAATTCCGGGACAATCCCGACCAATCTGAGACTATTGGCAATTCTAATTAGACACGAAGAAGCTCGAGCAAAAGTTACAAAAACTGAAGGCAAGAAAAGAGTAGGAAATTTCTCGGATACCTTAACATTTGCAATGAAACCGATGCAAACTTAACCAAGATCGTTTGTGACGAGCAATCGCGCGAGGTGCTCTATTTACGAGAACAGCGTGCACATTTTCCGCCGTTGTAAACAGTGAAATTTTAATTTCTAATTTCGCGGACCGGCGTCGACGGGGAGAAATAATTAACCCAGCGTATTGTGGAATCCAGAAAAAATGCGGCCGTAATATCAGCGGCGGGAAGTTTACCGCGGGTGGTGTGTAAAAATTTAAAAGCACTTCCCTTTTAACTGAAGTCCAGCTTAATTTCCGAGCTTACATTAATTATTTCCCGTGCCTATCCTAACGCTATCCTCACCCCTTTACGCTCCTGTTCTCTGATACTTTCGCGGAAGTTTCGGATCTGAAACTTGAAAGTACTATACTGTTAAATAGAATAATTCTTAAATATCTGCGATAAATCTTGCTACATTGTGGGAGAACTCAATCTCAAAATAAATTTATAATACGTTATAAATGGTCTAATTATTATTATTATTATTATTATACTATTATTATTTACTTTCTTTATGATCTTTTACACCTTTGTTATTTATATAATTTTCAATGAATATAGAAAAACTAGTGTCATTGTTTTCTCCTCTATTTCGTCCTTAATATACTGCTTTTTGAATCATGTAAATATTGTTTCTTGTTTGGTTTTTACGAGCATTTTCCCAAACCCTAGTAAAACCGTGGAAATCGGCCGATTATTCTCGCATAGGCACCTCTTTTTCGCCTGGCACTAAAAGGGTTAAGATTCGCTGAATCCGTCGCGTGTCCATCATTCAGCGGAGTAGTGCTCTCTATTTTCCGACAGCAAGACCCGAGAGGCTGCCACCGAGATCACGACCCGTGGCGGATACGTAATCCCCGCGAATGACTTAACTAAACGCGCCCGCAGACCGAGAACGATCCGTATCGAATCGCGAACCCCTATACGAGCGCGCGTCACCTCACCTCTCTCTACGGTCGAGAAGTTATTCTCCCATCTATATTCCATGATGCAATCTATGTTGGGCTGGTCCTGCGGTTCGAGCAGCCATATACCTCGTAAACCACTCGGAGTGTCCCTCGGCGGCCACCGTTTCTCAGTCATCGAGAGTACGCATCGCCGGGCGACGATTCTCGCCGGACCATCGACGAAATCGAGAGAAAGCTAGGGGTTAGGGAGGAGAGAGATAGAGAGGGTGGGACGCGGGAAGATCGCCAGAAGTTTACATACGAATGTCTGATTTCTGTGTAACGCTCCCATCGGGGAAACTGCGAGGGACGCCGAGTACGCGACCGACTGGAAGTGACGAGCTATCGTGTCGGTTGCCCTGCTAATTATCCCTGCCAATTAGGTAAATCAGGGGCGGTCTTGCTCGCCTAATACACGGGGAACCCCCAAAATCCTGATGAGAGTCGACGGTGTTCTTGAGTGGCGGCGAACAAAGCCTGAAGAGCTCTACCAGAAGCGGGGTGTCTCGCTTATCACCGAGTTACAAGAGCTGGAATTACAATGGCGGAACGTGCGCGTCGTTCGCCAGATGCCAGTTCAAACTTCTTTTTTTTTTGTCGTACTCCCTCTTTCTCTTCTTTCTCTCTACGAGATATACTGTTACGGATCAGCTCGTGTAACGTTTAAGAAATAATGCGACGAGCAGTTTCACAAAGGAATGTATCGCATTGTGCACGGTGTCGTTAATCAGAGGAGTACAATGCTGAGAAAAAAAGAACGCTGCTTTTTGTCGGTTGTAGAGGACTTAATTGTGGTTTGTGTCGCGACAAATATCGTACCACTACCCTCCGCCAATACCGCGCGTCACCGGGGTGTCACGCAAGCTCGTATTCGTTTGCCGATACTTCCTATGCTAATTACACCAATTAGCATAGCGACGAGAGAGGATCGTGAGTTCCAGGGAACGTCCGTTTCCTCGTAAATTCGTCGATAGCTCATACCCTCCGGTCCCCACGGTGTGCAGAGAAGTTCGCACACGAATTTACATGATCTGGCTCTGTAGGAACTCTTGTATAGAAACTATGTGTGTGCCTACACACACACGGCACATAAATAGAGAAGTGTGGACTGTGGCGCATGTGTCCGTGTGCCGATGGTGTTGCAACGAGCTTGTCGCGCACGCATTGCGTCAAGCGGAACTGTGCGGACACAGGATTAACATAAAAGGAAGAGTCAATATCATAAACAATCTTCGTTACAATGGACCGAGCGGTGCCGACGATAAATTCGTCGATACGAGATGGGGAAAGGTGGAGAGCAGAACAGACCAGGGGAGAGGAACCGAATCGAGGGCGCTGATTGGCCGTTCAGGGAACAGAGAAGGAAGCAACGGCGGACAGAGACGACTTTTCGTCGATATCATAAACCACCGTTCGGGGGTTGGAACTTCCCTTGCAGTACGGCCAGAGATGGAAAAGTTGAGAGAGCGAGCGAGAACGAGAGAGAAAGGGATTGAGTGACAGGACGGGTTCAACGGGGTCGTAAATTCGTCGATATGCAAAGCAGATTCTCTTCGACCGTTTCCTCTACACCTCCTCCTCACCGTTGAGTCTCGCTCTTGCTTGTTTCGCTTCTCCAGGCATGTTCCCTTTACTTCGTCTTCTTCTCCCTTGCACCTATTTGCAAGAGAATAAATTCGTAGGAAGACAATTCACCACCAGCGAGATATCGCGTAGCCAACGAGAGCGACTTCTTTGACGCTGGTGAATCGTAGATAACTCTTTCCTCGGTTAAAGGTTACGCAATTGCGGTCGTGATTCTTCGACCTTGCAACGACCGTTTTCGCAGAGCTCGCAGGTAGGAACACCAGTCGGTATCGCGTCGCCTGGCGATCTCGTTCATTTGCATGGGAATGGTGAGAATGTTACACAAAGGTGGATCTGCTGGGGGAAAAACGTTATTCTCAGTTGTATGCTTTCGTTAATAAATATTTACAGTTTAAACTCTTACATATAGGTAGAGATTTTTTAAATAAAATTATTGTATGATTAAATGACAATATCGGTGACTATTGCACATGACAGGTAGCCAAAGAAACGTCACAGTGGACTTTGCAGGAAGCGAAATGAAAACGCGGAAGCGATCGGTAGAAATCGATCAGTTTTTCGTAAGCTCCCGTGGGATAACAGCTCTCCGGGGCGCATTTATATTTCAGTTTTATGCCTTGATTATGGTTAACTTAAAGTTTAAACTGGCGTATCATTCAGGATAATGCGGGATAAAATCGTGTCGGACGATCAGTCGGTAATTCCGCGAACGCTTCCGAACGAGGTAGTTTGGGATGTGGGGGAGGGGGAGGGGATTGCAAAGTCTTGGTGATATTACGCGAATTTTACGATCCGGGACTTAGTTTGCATATCAATGGGTTATATATTCGGCTTCGAGTCTCGGGCCGGCGAACGGTTTTCGAAAAAGGAGCGCGACGCCGCCGCCGTCGTCGTCATCGTTGTCGTCGCCGTCGTCGCCGTCGCCGCCGACGGGAAATTGGGACGTACCGCCATCGTCGCACCAAGTTTTCATATACCTACACGCGCGCGTACTTTATTGATTACGCTTATCGTGGTCCTCCCTCTTCCGCGAATCTCGCCGTTCCGCGACTGCGTAAACTTTTCCGGGGGAATGCTCGAAAACGTCCGGACTTTATTTCCCTCCGTTCGACAAGACTCCGTGTATTCTATCTTCGCGTGGATACCATCGAATATGCTTTAAAATTACACAGCGGACAGATCGCTCCCGGCAGATAAAAGTGACATACTACGAGAACTGCAGATATAAAATCGACAACGAAGAAGTGGGGAAACTTCGATAATCGTCGAACGAACTCGATAAACCGGACCCGTGAAAAAGTTCCACGGTGACGGTAATGAAAAGTTTCATTCTCTTCCGTGCTATTCAACCCTTAGGTTACTGACTACTAATCGCTAATGCGGTTTTGGTAACGTTTGCAAAAGTTTCATTTTATAAAGTATTACGTCGGCACTCGCACAAAGCTGAGCACAATAAAGCTAAGCAAAATTAGAAAGAAATTCGTACAACTATTCATTATTTAACTAATTTTTACACTGCATAGTCACTGCTTGCAGCTGTTCGCCACTTACCAGTCGAGGGGTGACTTAGACATTCATCAATAAAAATTGCTGTACCATTATTTAAAATATTGTTTAAATTATTAAATATGTTGGTATCTAATTAATTACTACATTCGGGGACTTCTGTTATATATCATTTATGTATATTCGAAGGTTCAATGACACTTACATGTCTATCTGCCATGAAACTATATCTTGCAGGACGCGCCAATGATCTTTCCTTTCCGACAGATTTGCGGCGTGGCGGGTAGTGTAATCGTAGACAAAAGTATATAACAATTGGCGGGGCATAACCGTAGGAAAAATACGAAGATATAAACGCAGTAAGCTTCGGTCCGGAAATGGAGAGAGTAAAGTGGAGACGATATCGAGGAAAGTAGGAAGAAGCGCGATCGCCGTCGTAAGTGCCGTTCGGCGAACGCCCAGAACCATATGGTATTGTTTATGAACCATGCAACTTTATTTTCTTCCTTCCTGCCTCCCTATTCGTTCCTTTCGATATTTCTTCTTTGTCATTCCCTTCCCGGCAGCGTTATCGGCGCGTGACGGGTGGATCGCGCATTAACCCTGTATCGCGCGCTCGCACCTACCGTATTCTGTTCGTCCGTGAAACGGCCCCAAGCAAGGATAGAATTCTGCGAGCATCGTGGAAAGTGACGCAGAAAGAAAACGAACTCGGCCAAGAACGAAGACAAATTAGGAAATGGATTTTTGTTACGTCGATCGTAAATAGCTATTTCCAGCGCGCATGGAAATGTGGCTACTAATTTATAGGTTAATATTGGCCCAGTTAGTTTTTGTTGATTTGAAAATGATTTTTGTCCAGCTAAAAACCTCATTCGATCAAACTCTACACAAGGACGAAAACACCGGTCTCGAATCAAATGATTCAAATCCGAATCGAAACGCTTGGGTATTCTTACAAATTAGCTATAGTCCGTAGACTTTGATCGAACCGTTGCGCCGATAAAATCAGTTCCTATACAAATTAGGAAAGACTGGAATTGTTCGTTCGGTAGCTATACGTATTATCGTCGCGTCGCGTCGTAAAGAGATATTGTAATTTCTACTGTATTACGCATTCAGCTCGCAGTGTACGTAGGCACGCAATTTGAAATATGAGATAGAGTAAGGCAGCTGAAAGGAGGAAATTAATTTAAGAATAATAACGAGGTTTACAGGGTACAAGATATAACGAGAAATATTGATTACCGATTTCCAGCCGATTGAAATCGGTACTGATCCCCAAGAATGAATGATAGCGGGTTAATGAGCCCAGGCTCACGACGTAATCGTATTTCGAATAAATTTCCATTCGGAGACGATGAAGGGACGCCGAGAAACGAGGAAAGTGGATAACTTACTTTTCTCGTCAAATTCATTCTTGTCAGAGCAAAGTGACTTCGACTTTTGAGACAGCGAGGGGGGAGTATGCACATAATATTGATGGACAGTGACTCGGCTGTTATCGGGCTTAGAGTAGTTTATCATCCGGGAACGAGCGCATTATGACTCGATTAATCTTCGATATTTATATTAGAGTTTCATTAAATAAAATACGGGCGAGAGCACGCAAACTCGTCTCGCAGGGAGCACTTTCGCGGAAAGTTTGCTCTTAACCCTTGGATTGATAGGCGCAGAAGCTTTAGAAACTCCATTGCAAGCTTTTCAATTGACATTGTTGAAACATTGTTTTTGTTAGAGCTGGATTAATCGCGACATCTATTATTCTATGACGTAAGAGACAAGCAATCACGTGACCGAAATTGTAACACGTGATTACTTCCTTGTTGGCGTCCATGACCGGCCTCTTCTCGTTACGACAGTCGAACTATAAACACGTGCTTTGACTTTATAAAGGAAATATACATATTCAACCACCACAGTACATAAGGTGGTTTGGATTTATTCCTAAAGTTCCATCAGTTTTTCTGGTTGCTATAATTTTATTTTACGAAATACATGTCTTTGTTAACGTTATTACTATATTGCTGTACTTGTATAAGGTCAGTGTCCTGGTCAACGACATCCGCTATTTAAGAACTTTTGAAGTGGTGTGGATAGGATCAAGGACACTCTCTCTCTCTCTCTCTCTCTCTCTCTCTCTCTCTCTTAATATCGGTAAATTTTTCATACCGGTTTTATGAGGCTAAGAGGCTGTACCAAACTCGTTAAAATACCGGTTTCGGTATAACCGATATTCTACCGAAAAACCGATATACAACCCGTGGCACAATGCTTCCGATCGGAGCCATTGATACCGATTTTAGATTATATTTTATATAAACATATATAAAGATTATATAGAAGCTATTAGATTACGTTATCGAGGGCGATTTAAAGTTCTCTTGCTGTCGGAGAATCTATTAAAACATCCTCGCTACTAACTTCAAAAATTTATGGAATACTCGTCGATAGATGTCGTTTTAAGTTCTGAAGGTTACAAAGCATGACATCTCAACGACGTTTAAAGGTCACGGAAAATGTAGGTAGTAAGTAGACGTTAAAATAACATGAACTTTTTATCGTTCCATCGCCTTACGATTAAATCTATCTACATATGCCCCACGAAATTTTCAGCATGGTCGAGTGAACAAACGAAGGCGATTTCACAGACCAGCTTTCCCTCCCGGCAGATTGACCATTTGACCATTAATTCCAATCACACAGCCCGGTGACTTTTAATTATCAATAAAATTCCCGAACGAAGCCTGATGAGGGAAAAATTACCAGAGCACGTTGGTCGTCCACCCTCCGGTTAGATTGATTTCTCCTACCTTTCTTTTTTGTTTCTTCTCTCTTCCCGTTCTTTCCGAGTGTTTTTACCCCCCGTGGCATGACCAGAGACTAAACGTCCCCGTCGACAAGACACACGATGCACGATGCTCGCCCGGAACCGTGGAGGACGCACCACGTTCCGCCCGGAAATGAGCAAAGCGAAAAAACATGTTTGAACCCCGAGCCAAAGTGTCGGGGGTTCTCGTGTTGGATGAGCAATTGAATAAAGTGGAGGCGTCAATATGTGACGGCAGTAGGATACAGCTCAGTCGACGGGAAACCCTCGAGATACTACCGATTCAACACTCTGCCAAACTTTTTCTCGTTGGCTTATTGTTAGATGTCGTCGATTACTCGTTGAATAACACTGTCCAACGGTAAAAATGTTTTCATGTAACTGTTGGGTGGATCTTATAGAGTTTCTTGCTTAATTTTTTTCCTACACGCAGTTTTTGAAAACAAAAACCTGTTTTTCAACTTTATACAATTATTGTGATGCCAATAATGTTTTGTGTATTACAAGCATAGCTAAGAGAGTAATTATGGACGACACATAAAAGGTGGTAATATGAGAAAATTAAAGAAACTACAAATAATTTGCATAGGCAAACTGCAAACGTTCAATTGCAAGTCACGTTTGTATATCGAGTAACCTCGCTGCAGCTCACGTCATTTTCATCGTTTCTACGGCGAGCATGGTCGACAATGAGTCGCTGAAACAGCATTGCCGCGAGGGTTACATCCACAAGTTACATATACAGTTTGTTTGCACGAAGTCAGTTCTTCTCGCAACAGTGACGATTCCCGGGCTGACACGCGTTCCAACATTTCCGGTTTCGCGGTTGCTACTGCTGGATATGTACGCGCAAGGAAACAACAGCTGTACTTCCTAGTCCACGGAAGCTCGACGATAGTTGAGCAGCGCGTTCAAGGTCCATTATAATTGCGTCCAAGTTAATCGTAATGCGGTGAAACCCGTTTCCATCGTAGCCCGTAAATAGCTCGACAAGCGACGCGACGGAACGGATGCACGAATGGCACGAAGGGTAATCGTCGTCTACGTTCGTTGCTAGTCCCCCACGTGTCACCTGGTTTCCTGTAGAAAAACCAACAGATACGTCCATCGATTCCTTCCCGTTGCCGATAGAGCCATCACCTTGCTTTAGAGCGCTTCCTCGGGATTTCTTCACCTACAGATTAGCAGATCGAGTAACTTCTAAATTTCTACTTTTTCTGTTAATACTATAATTAGGTCGCGTGCTACATATGTCATGCAATTAAAATGATGAATAATTTTTATATGAAGTATATTGTATCTACTATATAATTTTATCGAAAGAATATTGTCGAAGAATTGCAATAAAAATCCCACTTTAATCCCGCGGGATTGAAAATAGCACGGGATTGCAATCCCTATTCCTGTACTTTATAATTAATGCAAACAATTGTTCTATTGCATAAAGTATACCGGATCGAGTGATTTCTCGGTGAGAATTCTCGGATATTGTTTTTTAATTCGATGATAGACACTGAATCTCATACAACACTTATTAATATCTCATTCGAGAGTAGTACACCCTCGCAACGAGATTACTCACGTGTCATCGATCGGCACGCGTTTCTCGCTCATCCTCTTCGGACAAATATTCCTATTTCGTTTTTGTTCTCGGTTACGAGGGACCACCCCCAAGAGTAAATCGTTGAAAATCGTTTCGGTAGGATCGGCCACCCTCGTATGCGCGAACGTGTCGACGCTCGGCGTCCTCCGAGTTATTTCAATAAAGCAAATGGAATAGGCTTCGCGGAGGTGGTATATCTTCCCATAGAATGGCAAAGTGCACGCCGATCGCCGATGGGGTGGAGAGAACACCGAGGCTATGATGGAGTCGTCAGTACATCGTGATCCACGCATCATCAACATTGACGACCTCCGTCCACTTTTTGGCCTCGGCTACCTACCCTTCCCCGCCGCCCAGGCCCGAGGCCATTGCGCCAGTTTACGAGCCTGCAGGGATCCCTGTCCCTCTTTTCCGCCCTTCTCACTGCCTGTCGGCGCGGCGGAACTACTCTTCGCGTGTCTTCGTTCCCGACCTCCTCGAGAACGTCAAACATTTTCGGTAGAACCGTGACGTCACCGGTTAAATCACCCTTCACGCCTTGTTAGCCTCCGCCAACGGACCGTTTTACGGTCTCGCCCGGGTACGGCATCGCCTGCGAATTGCCAATTGTTAATTAGCATTCTCGCGGAAAAACGACCACCGGTACGGCGCACAGTGGGGAAAACTGAATTTTCTCGATTCAAGAAGAAATAACTTTCGGTAGAAATGAGATAGAGCGATGGATTTTTTAAAAATTAAAGCTGAATCTTTGCAAAATATGGGAAAAATAGGGAGATTATGGTGCGAACGGTTTTTAACCTTGAGAAAATTCGTCAAAGTTGCACAATTTCACGAAAAAGTCGTTTCTACGTTACCCTTCGTTCGACGCAGTTATTGCCAATGCGTAAAACACGTATGTACATCGGACATGTGGTCTGTTACTGCTGTCCGTAATTGTACTAATTACGTGCAATTCGACGATAATACTCACGTGGATGTACAAGCGACGAAAGAAAGGTAAATGCGAGGACGTTTTGAATAATTATAATTACATCCACACATCCAAGTGAATACATGGTTGTTAACCTGGATTGCAAGTACTTTTAACCACCCCTTTATTCACTTTTACGTGTTCTTGTTGAAACTGTGGCACACAAACAGTGTCACTATAAAGTTGATGGGGGTATCCATAATATCATTTTATAGAGCCTATTCGAATTTACTTGCGAAAATATTTGTCTCAAATATTAATGATGTCTATTAACGATGAAATTTTATAATTTTCTTAAAATCGTTATTGCCTAATATGAATCGCCCAATTTTATAATAGGCGATACAATCCATCGGACGAATAAACAACTTACTCTCAATCGATGCAAAACAGAATTACTATCGTCATCGCATTCGCAACACAATGAATAAAATTGAATTTTTCGTTGCTGCTGTGTCGTCGAACGGACGTCTAAATAACGTTTAAAAAGTGAAAGCTCGGAAGTACAGGCGAGGAGAGTCATTCCTCGGTGAATTAATAATTCATGGACAATTAGAGCGCCGCAGGTGGTCGGTATAAAATGCAAGGCGGCATATGTTTGCCCTGGTGAATCATAGTGGAATTAGCATAATTAACGCGGCACAGGATCATTAGCATATTCGTGTCGATAGGCATATAGGGATCTCGCATGTCAGCCGCTCGTCCCGCACTCCAGCCGACACGGCGCGGTGGCGGTGCAGCCGCGGCGCCCCGAAATAATCATGCCCAGGAAACATCCTTTTTCCTGCATTTAGCTCGATCACCACGTGACATACCTATTCTAGGGTATTTATCAGTGTTACCAACATCTGTGCGGAGAAATTTTTTTTCCTGTGGTAACACTGATAAACATACATATGTATCAGTCTAACGCTTCAGTTTTGCTATGATTCCACGTTTTTTCTTTTTTTATTAATGTTTTTATTACTATTAATAGATCCGAGTGAACTCAAGTCCCATATATTTATGTTGTTGCGATTACACGTTGACAGTCCTGACTAGGCGCCATCTGGTCTAACTAGCTGAACTAAAATTGGCTCTAGACTTGCTTTAATGAACCTATCAAATCTAATGAATCTAATGAAGCTATCAAATGAACCCTTGTGCAGCTCAAAATATGCTCGTATAAGGGAAAAAAGTGACAGCCCGCAAACCCATGTTTTGATACAAAATCTAGTAAAATTCTAGTTACTTTCTAGTTATGTCACGTGGTGACCCTTGCCTCTTAACCTTCCTCTATCAAATGAACCATTGTGCAGCTCAAGATATGCTCGTATAAGGTAAAAAACGACAAAATCTATTAAGATTCTAGTTACTTTGTAGTTATCTCACGTGGTGCACCTTGCCTCTTTGCATATAATTTCCTGAGCCGTCGCATCGTGTCGCATCCACGTGCCTGTCAACTTTGACAACGATTTCGTCGCTACTCTTTGATTGTTCACGCGTCGAGATTATAGAAACTCGGGGCAATTCGATATGTCGCAAACGGGAGTTGTTCGGATCGATGCTGCTGGCACAAAAACAAACGAATCGGAAGGGTAGCGAGCGAATTCGATGACAAAGTGATGCGACACGGCGTAACGAACTGATCGTTTTTTCTTTTTGTCACTCAGTTTACCGGTGTTGTAACTTGTAACCCGTTACACATGCCAAAACAAACGATAAAGGTTGATTCACATTAGAAAGTGGTGAAAATTTCTAAACCTTTTGTGTACTCTCTCTAATCGGGGGGATAAAAGTTCTTCAATTTCTTATATCTTTAAAATAATCTTAAAAAACAACATTTCAAATCTTTGTGCAAATATCCAGAAATATTAATAAAGTCTTGTTTTATAGTCATTAATCGTAGGAGGCTCCTGTGCATCCGCGCAAAACAATTAATTCTCTTTGTTATTTCTATAACTACTTAATTTTCTTTGGACTTTTTAATAGCTAAAATAATGCTATATTTTACATGCATTCGTTTCATCCAACCTTAAAATTATTAAGAGGAACTGCGTCAGATTTCTCGTAGTCTACCTTGTTTCGCGAGGGTTAAAAACGAAAGAATCCATTGTGAAGCAAGCTTAACGCGTTACAGCAAATCCGCCTATGCCGGTTGGACGGGTCAACCAGTTTACAATGCCGCGCGGATGTTTCAGCAAAGTAGTAAATCGACAGAGCCGTTGGATCGAGCCGTCCGAGATTTAATTACCAAATTCTGAATATCGGCACGTCGGCCGATACGGCGCGTTGGTCCCGCGGGGCATAGTCCCTCGAATAACCGAACCGTCGCGTCGGCCTTTAATCGTTCTCTCGCCTCTCGCCTCCCGCCGCTCTCGATTTCGCGAAATGTGAAACGCGCGCAAGCGACGAACGAGAGGCGCGATCGCAACCCCGCGAAACCTGGACCGGTCGAACGTGCGTGCATTTTGGAGGAGCCCGCTACACGGGACAACACGCTGCATGCGTAATTAATGAAACCAATAAAGCCGTTCGTACCGGTGGAAATTCGTTAAATTTAATTGGACGCAAGTAATCACGCGGCCCCACGATCGCCAGAGGAACGTGCATCCGTACTCGGGGGAGAAGCGAGCGATAGTTGAAGGATCGACAGGTTTTTATTAAGATCGTAAAGAATGCAACAGAAAAAAATGTTAACTGATCTTTAACAAAGATTACAACGTTATTAGTACAATTGTAATAAAGCAAGGGGCAGCATCCACTCGAATCAACTTAAATACAGTACAAATCATATAAAATATAATACGATTCATACGTAAAGCATTAACAGTCAATTATGCTTGACTTATGTAAGTCAGTAGGCATATCTAGATTTGCATTTATATTTAACTAGCTTTTCCCCGCGGCTTAGCTTACACAGAAAACTGTTTAATGCCCTCGAAAATTGATATTGTTTTTCCATAAAATCTTTTAGCCCCCCATTCACCCCATTCAGATTATATCAATGAGCATTAAGAAGACCAAGCATGATGTAAATCAGACCACAAATATATATTCATCATACAAACATTTCCACCGCTTTTTACTAATTAAAATTATTATATGTTTTCTGCTCTATTAAGCAAACTGAAGCAAACGAACTTGTTCACGTTATGGTCCAAGTGTATAATGGAGTAGTATCGGCGTGGGTTTGCTGTTTCAGCCATTTTGAATTTATCTCAAGACTTATCTTGTGACGCCACGACGTTTGTTATCTTTGCCGAGCTGCAGAATCGGTTTTCCTATACGCATACTAATCCTATGCCGAGTCTATTAATATATATGGTCCAAGGGTTAAACGTAATTCCGACATTTTATTCATATATCGGCGTCATATATCGACGAAAGTTTATTAATTGATCGTGAATTTATAAGTGTGTACGTTAATCCGATTGAAATTGAACTGGCATCACGGCGAGGCTACTAATTCGAGCGCGGAATATCCGAGCGTTAGGACGATAACGATAGTTCGTATAAATTCGAGAGTCCGCGATGGCCGCGCACGTATCGGTGATCGTAAATTTTTGAATTAATGCCGCATTAAGGACGTGCGGGTTCTATCGATCGAGGATGCAGCGAAGCGTGCATGTCGGCATTAATCTGGTTCACGAGTAACAACGTTTTACGCCGGCCGAACCTCGCAGGAACGAGATATCCTCTCGTTGACGCAGAGTGAGAGCGAACGAGAGAGAAAGAGAGTCGTTCGGAATTCACTCGACACTGAAATATCGCATTTCCAACTAAATCTGGCCGAATCTAATTTTACGGGACCCATGTGCATTAGCGGATTAATGCACTCTATTCCTGGTGGACCAAGTGATGAGATGTATTTGCATGACATTATACTTGCGCCTTGCCCCCCACCTGTCCCCGCCCCTTATTCGGCTCTTCAATCCCATCTCTAATTATACGTGTAGCACCACTATGTGTCCTCTTGCGCAGGTGATAATCATATTACTATCCTATCAACGTTATTGCCATTCCTGCTCGCATACCACGATCACACTATTTGAAGTGCTTAGACTAGTGCCGATCGATCAGCCCCTAAGAGGTTCGAATTTACCCTCCGGCAATCGCCCTCGGCTTTGAAGAGGAGAAACAGGGACTGGCGGCACGATGTAGGGGCGGGGGAGTAAATCAGACAATGGACAAGCACCTCTCGACACCGAAATATCCTATTAAACCGAAATGATATTTATTCGGTCCTGATCTCCCAGGCCCCCCAGATCTTTCTTTTTCTTCGAATGATTCGCGTGCACCTATCGTATCGTCGCGGATTCTTGGCCCGCCCGACACGCGACGACCGACCAATCAAATATAAATAAACAACGGAGATTGGGGAAGTAACAAACTCGCATTCGCCAAGTTTTCCGCGGGAACTTCCGTGAAACTGGTACGCGCAGCTGTCGAGATAAAAAAGGAACGAGCTCCCGAACGCTGCTCGCGTTCGCACAACTTCCGAGTAATTTCGCGTTGTCGGCCGAGATATAAATCCACGATGGAAAAAGGAAGAACGGGCAGTAGTCGGGCATCAGCTCGCAAGGAAACGGTGCGGTTTCATCGTCAGTAGTAAGCAGCGCAGCAGTCGGAAGAAAGCAAATAGTTGACGGGGTCGTCGCGTAATTCTTGGTTGAACAATATAAGTCGTGTTTGCGCCTGCACTTTAGGCAACCGGCACGTCTATCGTGTATACAGAGCCTCCGGCACACGCGATATGCAAATCCTCGATGTGAAATGCAACGTTCGTCAGCCAACTAGCCAGTCCCTGTGTCCCCGTAAATCACGCGACGCTGCTTTTTTCTAATGAGATTCTTTTAATTAAAGGCCACAGCCGCCGGTATCTTAATGCCATGATAACTTCATCGTCACGATCTAGCGAAATAGTAATTGGCCATCGCACAGTGGAGTATTTGGCCCGACAAGCTGGCCAAAAGTGAATTAAAAAATATTGTTAAATATGTACAGAATGATATCCCAACACCTTTTTTTAAATTTTATTCCCTCATAAAGTGTTATGCTTTATCAAAGATGGAGTGTTTTCGTAGTCTGTTTCTCTCAACTAGTCTCTGTATTACTTGATTTTTCTACACCGCAAAGAAATGAATGCCAACTGTTTCCTTCACAGATGTTTTTTAGGTAAGTATGTAATTTAGTTTCATTTAAAAATGATGCTCCTTTTTACTTGTGTTTTTGAGATTGGTGCTGTTAAAAACTGACCAATAATTCAGCGAAGTATTTTTCATTCATAATTTATTTTTCATTTCATAATGTTGTAGCTGATCTTACGAGGAATTCAATGATATATAATATTATGACTATAAGACCATAAACAACGTTGCTATAGTTTTGGCCAGCTTTTCGGGCCAAATACTCCACTGTGCATCGGTCCCTTTACGCATCAGCCACGCCTCACTCATTAACCAAAGGTGAAGGTGATGAGAAATACTTTCGTGATACCCGTCCGCCGTCAACCATCAATTCGGATTGTTATTGTAATTGTTCTCGGCGCATTGTTCCATGTCATTTAATTAGGAACGTACCACCTTTACGGCCAACACGCTCTATCGATCTCGCCGCGGTTACTACTCGTGAATTCGGACACAGGGAAAATGACACAGTTGCTCGCAACAGTGAATTCGCGACAAATTAATCGGGCAAGTAACCAACGCACGGCTAATGTAGGCTGAGCGCCAAATGCTGTTTCTAACGTAATCGAATTTGTGTGTGTGTGTGTGTGCAGTTTATCTCCCGCGCAATGGCTACAACCGGCTTCACCTATACGCATCACCGTCAAATGGCTGGCTGACTATACTAATCAAATAATTCATTTCCGCAATCTCGTGTCACGTACAATAACGACTTCGGTTACCCAGTCGGCTCGGGATTATTCAAGAATAATTTAATCTCTCAGCGGACAGGTGTCGATTGAATAGAATACCGATCGTCCGATAGTTATGACCGATCGAGGGCGATATTGTTGCTTTTACGATATAATGAATCCCGGATAATTGAGATGTCTAATGGAGAGAAGGCTTGGAAATGTCGATGCTAATTTATCAGATTAATTGTAGACGTGGCGTATTCTTTCAGCTTGGAATAGATGTCGTTCCTCGTTCCAAACTCGAAGAACTTTTCAGTATCCATCAATGTTCTACAGAGTAAAACTTTCTTATGTGGGCGAATATGGACTTTAAACTATATAGTATGTATATATTGAAGTCTTGTCTAGTCGGCTATGAAAACAAATTCTGCGTTGGTCTCCGTCCTTGGGAGTTTTTATTTGTTTTCGACAGCCTTACGCAGTCACCTCGCGCAGTCGTCTAACACAATTTATCCGAGTAAGAAGAACGTGTTCATAAATCTGCAATTTGATTGTTACTTATTAAATTGTTATTGTTTAACTGTTGTTGTGTTTGATTGTTATTACATTTGATAGTTTTTGTTCTTTGTTTAGTATTATGTATTTAATTACTATTATTTCACATGTTGTTTATTTTGGCGATTATTTACTCCTTAATACAACAAAAGTAATGTTAAAGTGACTAGAAATAGCGAAATACATGATAAAAAAAAAAACATCATTAAGAATTAAACGACCCTAAATGATCGAAACGTCACACTATGCGACGGAGTCTATTCGAGTGTCGTGACCGCGATACATTTATCATTTTAGGTTAGTTCTAACGCACGTCACGGGTTTCTATTCGTTGCTTTTCATTATTATTATTGATGTGAAACAATTGAAACAGGTATGCGTGTCGAAAACTTGTTTATTTTTTAAAAACCGAGCCAGGATTTAAACTTTAGAAATGAAACGTTTAATGAATAGCTACAACCGTGTAACTAAAGGTAATTTCCCCACCAGTTAATAGCAAGTTCTAAACTTTTTTAATTTGTACGGATAAAGTATTGTTTGCTCCGAGGTTTAAGATGAAAACGTGTCGTTTTGTGAGGATAATGCCGCTTAATTGGCAAACAGAGTAACAGTACCTAGTGCGTTAAATTATAGCATTTAGTAAATTTTAAATTGCATCTTGGATTAAGAATTGTAAATAGTTATACAATATATAAAAAAAAAATTTATATGTATACATATAGTTACAATAGGACACTTACTGATAGCGTTGCTGCCTGACTACTCGATAAGGAGAAATAAATCTCAACTGCGATGGTGGTGTAATGGTCAGCATAGTTGCCTTCCAAGCAGTTGATCCGGGTTCGATTCCCGGCCATCGCAGTGACTTTATTTTACTAACAATTACTTAAATCCATACTGTGACTTCAGAATGAATTCCCTCCGAAGACCGTGCCGAAGTCAATTTTTTGACCTAGCGTGCTCCTCGAGAACGGAGCCGCACACATTAACGAAATATGACGTAGCCGCATTACCTACCGTAGGTAAGTTTCTTATGGCGGTGTGATGTATCTGTCTGTCGAGTTTTAGTCATGTGATATGCGCGTATTGTGTTGTCTGGTATCCTAGCCACTAGACCATACCGGATCTGGAAGAAACATTTAATTATTCTTTACAAATTGTTAATATATTTGGTTTTGTTAAAAACATCAAAGATTTTCACTTTTGGCAATCAAACCCAAGTTCCTTAGATGAAAGCCGTGTACCTATGACATCTTTTTAAAACATATTTTTAAAAATGTACAAAAATGTAACTAATGCATATATTCTTAAAGATACAAAATCTGATATTTTAATCATTAGACCATATCGAACTTGATGCTTCTTCAATCGTCTAAGACAATGGGTGAGATTGATGATCCGCCAACATTTCTCATTTCTTCTCGTCTCTTCTTCTTCGTCTCTCTTAATTAAATGAAATAATAGTTGGATAATCTTTCGTTTAACTATACAGAACCTTATTTTTAATTAAGATAATGTATGATGTACAATTAGATAATGATAACACCTAGCAGTGGCGCGAATTTTCTTGGTTAACTCATGAAACTATAAATCTTTCTAAAAATAACAAACTGGCGGGAAAGTTTCATTGTATGATCATGCCACAACATTTCACGCGCATGCGCGGTCAAAACAGTAACGTATCTATATTAGAATGATGAAGTAGCAGAGCCCTGAGGTAGTTATATTGGCGGGAATGTACAGAAATAATCTGTACCAGACAAAAAGACTCCAGGACGTATCTTACGAGTTACAAAATGTACACAAATATACATGTTATACATTCATTTTTCAGAATCAAATCATACCAATTTTTTTAAATTTTGCGGGGTGCTCAAGGTACCCCATTTTATCGACAATCTTACTTTACTGAGGCTAAAATCTCGAACACTATCGCAGACAGTGGTATGATACTGAAATCCAATCGTCCAATCACATTCGAATTTGGTTGTATGATTCGGGAACAGTGGCAACAGTGCGTTCTGACTCATACTCATACGCGACACAAGTACATCAGTTGCTTTCCTAATGGCGAGCAATGAATGTGCGTGAGATTTGTATTCTGGGACAATTATAGAAGTTTCTAAACAAAGGCCTCGCAGAAAGCAGAGGTTTGCGTAATTTGAGTGAATAACATTAAGAAGGTAAGGTTAAATTTGGCCACTTTACCATTTATCCAATGACTACGGAATTGTTTGCGAACCTTGTTTTAGAGTCATTGACCGCCGCGTATCTATATTTTTTGAAATTAGTCGTCTATATACGTGCAATTAACTTCTATACTGTAGTGAATTCTATACTGTACATGAATGACACCTTGTTATTGTCATTAAACCTGTTGCATCAAACAATGTACATGAATGCAAGCAACAATGAATCTTCTCTCTTCTATTGTTTTACGTTAATAATTCATTGTTTAAAATTGTAATACTACATTGTCGTGTATATCCATTAACAGTTGATCAAACAAATTTATCAGTGCATTTTACGATTATTGAATTATACAGTTTTCCATGATTTTTATTTATCATTTGAAGTTTGGGTTAGATACACGACTATAAATTGTGTTTATTTTTGTCAAGGATTTATCGACAGTGAAATCTTGAAATCAGACGATAAACAATGTTAACCCCTCGCAAGGTAAGGTCTAATAACACAAATAGTAAGCCTCGTTTTCAATGAATTTGGAATAAAGAATAACAGGATACAAAAGTAAACAAACAGATTTAATTATATTCATATAAAAATTCTTTTCATAAATCTGAGACTGGGGTCTCCGAGACCCCACATTATCTTGCGAAGGGTAAGAAAAAAAAAGGAAAAAAGTGTCAAATTTGTTAATAAGTGATTATATAATTGGAAAGTAGTTAAAAAAGTTTTTTATTGATCAAAATAAGAAAGAAATGGATGCAGAGTTTCGTGAAGAGACAGACTCTTTTAAAAGATATGGTAACCGCATCCATACTATGAATTATTTGGCTACAGTAGTTGCTTCTCCTTCTTTGTTTAGACTGTATAGCATGTGGAAATCATAAAAATGGATAGTTTGCATAGAAACATCCTTAAAGATCTATGTTCAAGTATAGTAATCGATGTGGATGTTTATAATGGTATAATACAACCATTACAATCAGAATACATATTGTCCAAAGAAGATGTGGCAAGGATCGATGCTGGCAATTCTAAACAAGAACGAGCTAAAATCTTATTGGATATACTTCCAAGGTACGAATGGAATCCATAGTTGTATGATGAAATTAACTTACAAAGATGTAGATATTAAATAACTATCATGTTGTATTTCATAGTCGAGGACCCGATGCCTTCGATAAGTTTCGACAATCCTTACGACACCATTATGAATGGTTAAGCATAGACATGGACCGACAAGAAGAAAATGGAAAAACTGTGACTGATATAAAATACATCTGCACACCAAATCTTCCACCACTTTCACCTTTAACTGTAAGCAGAGAACAAAAGGTATGACGCACAAATAAATCAAATATTGTAGACGTAATTAGTACAGATAATGAAATAGATGATGTTTTGCTTAAAATTTTGTACGTATATGTATTGAAGTATACATGAAGAAATGCATCAACAATTAAGTTTTTTTACTATTTTATGTGCATGCTTATGGATATGAATCATGTAAGTTGAAAAAAGGTTGTTAAATATTTTACACTATTAATGCTGTACATTTAAGATGTACATATAATTATTATATATATGTAATAAGTGAATATTAATGGAAGTGTAAATAATCAACTGACTAGTTTCTCTGAAAACCAAAGAATAATTTTTATTATTTTAAAGCTTATTAACTAAGGTTTACTTATTTACAAATCATACTGGAAAACCAAAGAAACAACATTCAGTGTTTATTATTCACTCTGTTGTTTCTTTCTTACAATTTCACTTTCTAAGATTACAATTTCTTTGTTCAACATCGGTATACTCTTTTCTGCGACGTGTTTCTCATCATCACCTTCACCTTGTTACGTTTATAGATTAGATTCCTGGTTTACCAACCATTATTATTACACGGGATAATTAAATTGATATTACGGAAGTCTCCATGTACTTTCCTTACATATATATATATATATTATATATATATATATATATATATATATATAT